>VYZU01020790.1:0-29588 GCA_013401355.1 Ceyx cyanopectus | reverse complement strand
GAGAAGTGTAGCCAGCGGGTCAAGAGAGGTTCTCCTCCCCCTCTACTCTGCACTGCTGAGACCCCACCTTGAGTACTGTATTCAGTTTGGGCACCCCAATTCAGAAAGGACAGAAATTTACTGGAGAAAGTCCAGCGCAGGGCTACCAAGATGATGGAGTGGAGCATCTGCCTTCTGAGGAGAGGCTGAGAGAGCTGGGGCTCTTGAGCCTGGAGGAGACTGAGGGGAGACCTCATCAATGTCTATAAATATGTTAAGGGTGAGTGTAGAGGATGGAGCCAAACTCTTCTCAATGTCATCCAATGACAGAAAAAGAGGCAATGGGTGTAAGTTGGAGCACAAGAGGTTTAAGGTCAACACAAGGAAAAATTTTTTCACAGTGAGGGTGAGAGAGCTCTGGAATGGGCTGCCCAGGGAGGTTGTGGAGTCTCCATCTCTGGAGACACTCAAGACCCTCCTGGATCTGTTCCTGGGTGACTTGGTCTAGGTGATCCTGCTCTGGCAGGGGTGTTGGACTAGATGATCTTCTAGGTCCCTTCCAACCCTTAACATTCTGTGATTCTGTAAAGACTCCTTTAAAAGGAAAATTGTGCAAGGAGTGGTGTTGATCAACCCCCTTCCTGGGACCCTATCTGTAAATGCAGCTCTTGCACTTCTCTTTCTGTACAAGCTCAAGAAACTCAACTTTGCCTTTTAACATGCAAGTCAGAAAGGCAATTTTTCTGTAAGATCAAGTGACTGCTACTGTCTTTCATCTACCTTCTTATTTTACCTGGGGCTATGTTGATACTACCTTTATTGTCCTACAGCCTCTTTTACAGTCTGCCAGCTTTTTATTTCTTGGAAAAACAACATACTTGGGACATAAGCTTCTGAAAAAGGCACTATGTTTTAATCTGAAGTATTTAGGCATTCTTAAGTCCACAGAGAAAAATGATGAGTTATATTTTCATCCCTGAGTCTTGAAAGTAAATAAAAAGAATAAAATGAAAGAATAAAAATCTTATCAATCCATACTGCTGAAACGAAGTCCATAAATGGGACTCCAGAGTGCATGCAAATAGTTATGTTCAGAGGGACTGAAGTGGCATAGTTGAAATACACATGCTTCTACTTGTAGAGAACTATTAAAACTACAAAGAAAAGGTATCCCTGCTGCTCTGGTAGGAAGGTACCACACAATATACACTGGTGATTGAGTAAAACTTTGGTGCAAGCAAATTAGTTCCTGGATGGGTTGACTGAATTAGGTATGAGGTAGTTTTCTTACAGGAATGTAGATGTGAGCCTTTAAATAAAAAAGTACTGCCTGCCATTGACTTCAAAACTGCGTCACCTGCACTGATTAATTTTTGCTGAAGTCAATTTCCCAACACTTAAAACTATTCTCAAGTATTTGTGAACCCTTTCAAAAAAGAGCATGTGCCCTTTCTGCTTCTGCCTGCAAGTTTTCTAACAGTGGAGGAGGACTAAAAACCCCGAGTGCCCTGGAGACACCATTTTGTCAGTGTTGCATTGTGACATATTTGTGATCTTTTTTTTTTTTTTCCTTTCTTAACATTTTTTTTACATACTTATTTCATTTCTGTCGGGTGTGTGTGTTCATTTTAGTGATAGGATAGTTAGTCTCATCAGTTATTTTAATATTAACGTGAATACTACTCTAAGGCACCTAGCATGCTTACTAACATATCGGGTACCTCGTCATCCTGCTTCCCATATCAGTTGTAGAACACAATATACTGGAAGCTCTTAGCATAAATCTGTTGCTTCAATATGGCTATATAGTTTGTCAAAATACCTGCACCTGTTAGCTTTCTTTGCTGTTTAAATGCTGTTCTATTTGTTCCTAACTTCCCCTGTTTAACAGCAGACAAACCCAGGGAGCACTGAATGAGTCGGATGATCCCGAAACAGGCTGTCTAACTGATAACAAGCCAACTTCTCGACACTTCTATCCTGTCGCCTTGCTGCTTGTCAGCTCACACTTGCTGGTTGTGTGGCTTATTCTAAGTCTTGCTTTGCTATTAGCCAAATACCAATAAACTTCACTTGTGTTCCTTTCTTTTCTACAAACATCAACAAACTAACTAGAAAAACAAATTATGCTGTAACATTTCTACAGTCTCAGACCCCAAGAATTCATCTCTAAGATACAAATGTCTGAAATGTACTGTTTTCCTCTTTTTTTTTTTTCTGAACTATACTTATACTTTAAGAAGTATACTATGCATTGAGTGAAACTGATTTGTCTTGCTTGAGATGAGAATTTTCTCATGATCTTAAGTAAAAGTACANTAATGAAATTAACCTGTTTGTAATTGTTGCTTTAGTTGCTTTTGCTTTCAAGACACTTTTATATTCTTTTTAACAAAGTCCTGTTAATGTCTTGATGCACCACTTTGGCACTTGTGACTTTTGTACTGTATGTGAACAAACATCCTTCCTTGATAAAGCAGAGAGTTGGATTGGGCTGTTTGAAAAGCCATTCTCTGTTTTGTTTGTTGTTTTTTTTTTTCATTGCAAAGCCGAACAAACATACAGGAAACGAAGCAGAGATGAAACTTTCCTTCACAAATCCCTAGGACCAGACCTAATAAAATGCCTTATTCCTAGAATACGCATTTTTAGGGCGATGTGTACTCTCTTATGTATAGAAACAACTTGAGAGGAAAAAAAAAATATAATGAGATGGTTTAAAAGGCAAATATATTTCTGGAATTAGAACAAAATGTATCATTATTTAACTTTTTTTTACTAAACTTAAACCTCAAGGGCAAGTATATTTGGGGGGTGGGGGAGAAATCTTATCACCTGTTTCTGAGGGCAATAACTGTACTGGGCCTGGCCTTGGATTTAATTTTGTAAGATGTATCATCACTTGTGGAAAACAAAAATGTAGAGTTTAATCTTTGTTATTTTTACTTCAACTGTTGCTGAAACTCTGCAATGAACAAATAAAGCATATTTATTTATTCTGTGTTTCATGAAGTTGTGCTTTTTCCCCCCTTTCACTAGAGAAGGATGCCGCATAGAGAATGTACTGAAGAATGTCAAATGCAGAAAGTATGCATTCAACATGATACAACTGATGGCTTTCCCAAAGTACTACAGACCTCCAGAAGGGACATATGGAAAAGCTGACACCTAAGTTTAACAAAAATGTAATTAGGAGCATATATCATGCTAATTAGTGAATATAAAAATTGCTGTTTATGACTTATTAATTGGGAATGTATAACCAAGTGAGGTGCTATTTTTATCAGGTTTTATCCTTTTACATTAAAATAACTCCAGTTAGTTGTTATGAAATGAAATATCATGAAAAAACAATGGACTGAGTATTCTCAAACCCAAATATATCCAACTTTTCTTTACGAAGTTAAAGCTCAGTATGACTCATAAGCCAGCTGGAATTAGTTTTTTGGGTCATTTGATCAAAGATTAAAAAGGGAAATGTTGTTTTCTGTAGGAACTGAGGTTAGCAATTTGTCTGATGGCATTCTGACTCTGAATTAAAACCTCAGGTTTGATTTAAGGGGTCTTTTACTGCTACAAAGAGTGTTTTCCACAGCCAGCATGGCACCAAGGTCTTGATCACTAGTGATTAAATCCTTCACAGAAGTGTTTATGAAAAATGATGTTGTCAGTATACCTGGGCTAAATATAATTTTGGTAATTACATTTTGTTTCTTTACATAAGCATGGTAACTTCATAATATGTTTTTAGTAATTACAGCCTGTGATTTCAGTAATTCTATTCTGATTCCTTGCAGTTCATTTGGATGTATCGTTCTTGACTTTCTGTACCACAGACAAATACTACTTATTTCACTTTCACATAAATCACATTGAAATCAGGGGGATTAATCCTTCAAGTAAGATGACCTGAATTTGACTTGTCATGTTCCTGTTTATTTAAAAACAAAATAAAACAAAAATCCTATAACTAAAACCCATAAAACTAAATTTTCTTTAGTGGTAGGGAAAATGAGATGTGTATAGAGGAATCAGANCAGACCCCAAGAATTCATCTCTAAGATACAAATGTCTGAAATGTACTGTTTTCCTCTTTTTTTTTTTTCTGAACTATACTTATACTTTAAGAAGTATACTATGCATTGAGTGAATTGATTTGCTCTTTCTCTTCATAGTAAAGCTTTTCCACTGTAATTAGCTCAAAGAAAGCCCACTTACATTGCTGTCACTGTATACAAGAACACATGGAATCCTGAATGCTTGAACCCCGCTTTCCAGAGTAATTAGTCTGACAAGAAAAAAAAAAAATTCAAATGAATTTGCACAACACAAACTAACCCCTAGACAAATATTACAGGGTGATAGTTTGTGAGACTTAACTTCCATTGTGTTATTTTCATTGGTACTAGCTTATGGGATCTTTTTTGTTCAACAAGCAGTTATTACTTTGCTACAACTAACCCTTTTCTGTCAAGTAACTAAATGGTATAGAGTAAGTTCTGTTTTGTAATGAAATTAACCTGTTTGTAATTGTTGCTTTAGTTGCTTTTGCTTTCAAGACACTTTTATATTCTTTTTAACAAAGTCCTGTTAATGTCTTGATGCACCACTTTGGCACTTGTGACTTTTGTACTGTATGTGAACAAACATCCTTCCTTGATAAAGCAGAGAGTTGGATTGGGCTGTTTGAAAAGCCATTCTCTGTTTTGTTTGTTGTTTTTTTTTTTCATTGCAAAGCCGAACAAACATACAGGAAACGAAGCAGAGATGAAACTTTCCTTCACAAATCCCTAGGACCAGACCTAATAAAATGCCTTATTCCTAGAATACGCATTTTTAGGGCGATGTGTACTCTCTTATGTATAGAAACAACTTGAGAGGAAAAAAAAAATATAATGAGATGGTTTAAAAGGCAAATATATTTCTGGAATTAGAACAAAATGTATCATTATTTAACTTTTTTTTACTAAACTTAAACCTCAAGGGCAAGTATATTTGGGGGGTGGGGGAGAAATCTTATCACCTGTTTCTGAGGGCAATAACTGTACTGNTACAGTTTAGAAATGGTGATAAATTCCCCACACACCTCTGAAACAACCCCACAGATACACAACAGAGAATGCTGGCCTTCCTACCCTAATTCTGAAGCAATCTCTAAAATACTTTTGTGGGGATGGTATTCAGTGGTGGGTATTATAGGTTCCTATAGTTCTGTCTTTGTCCCATGGGCATTCTGTTAAATTCAAAATAGGAAATTCTATGGGTTTGCCTTATAAGAGGAAAATAGTCTTTCACAGTCTTGGCTCAGCACTTTAATTCCACTTGAGCTCTAGATTGCCAGTATCCCAATCATGTTACTATTACGGAAAATATATTTTCCATGTTGAAACCTTGTTTTTTGGACAGAAAAAAAAAAATCACTGGATAGTTGCCCTTTTTAACATACACTTTCATTATGTTCTCACATAATTAAACAATCTGTTAGTTGTTAAATATAAATAAGAAAAAAAGCCAAACCCACTTCAGTGTGCTGCAGTGAAACTTCCTTGGCCTTGGGCAGTTACAGAAGAGCAGGCTGGGTTTTGTGTTAAAAGGGCTGAACTTCTTCAAGCCATGTTTTTGATTGGAATATCTCTGTAGGTCACGAGACCCTTGTGAAAGCTGCTGATGTGGTTCCAAGTCTCTTAGAAGAGTCTTGTTGCATCAGTATTGAAACAGGCTCAAATGTTTCCCTGTTTTGGCCATTGCCTGCTGTGGGCTCCTGCAGTCTGTGTAGGCAAAGGTCATGTTGTCAAAGCTGAGCTGTCAGCTAAACATGGACTCGGAACTGGTCGTTATTCTGGTTTGCCTTTTATAAAGAAGAGGGCTTTGCTGCACACTGATAATTATGTTACTTGGAGTATATTTACTCTATAGCAGCTGCTTCAAGCCCTGTGCACTGTTTGAATGGCTGACAGATACCATTCCTGAAGTTTTGCCTATCTCTTTGTAGCTCATTGTATCAGAGGTGTAAAATNGTATCTCTAGGCTATAAAAACATGTATGTTTTTACAGAGCCTATGATAAATGTTGTAATTATGAGTAACCTGCTGTATTAGGACTAGTTAACCACTGCAGCTGATTTATATTGAGTTTGTAATGCTGCACATACACACTCTAGGATGAAGAGCTATCAGCTTTAAAAACGAACGTTAATGCTCCTGCCAGCTTGTGTTAGTCCTGAAATTTGTCTTGCAAAGAACATTTGTGTTTTCTAATTGTATCTATTTATTGCCGCCTTCTGCCTCCCAGAGAGAAATGCAATTAAAAAACCCCAAGTATTCACTGGTTAGTGACCTTTATGTAATGCATTCATTTTGATAAAAAATATCTAGAGCTGAAGTGTGAGAATTTTATCCTAATGAAACTGCATCTGAAATTTGAGCATCTGCAGGAAATTCTGATTGACATGGATAAGTTAATATTTGCTTGGGAAGCCCAAAAAATCTTGATGCACTGAGAGTTATAATTTGTTCACTTTAATCCATTAATGCCTATTCTTGGGTAGAAATCTGTAACTATACTAGTAAAAATACATAGTCAAGAGCCTGATTTCTGCCGGCTCTAATTGGGTCTTTAAATAGAAACGTTCTATTGTGTGAATAAAATTATACCTGTTGTGAATATTTGCAAGACCAGGCTTTGGGCCTTGCTAGAAGAACATCAGGAGCAGATACTTGTTCCAGTATTCATTGGCTTCAATGAAGCCAGGAATTCACCCCTAGAATATATTTACCCAATTGGAACTTTTTTCAAAGTAGGTAATTTAAATAGTGTTTTGGTGCATTTCTTGATTATTTCTATTATTTAATAGAAATCTTGAATAATTTATTTCTTTTTCTAGAATGTATTGCTTCAACAATAGATGTCTAACGAGTTTGCATTGTATCATAGATGAATTCAGACAGATAAGAAGCTAATGCCTTGATTTTTTTTTCCCCTGGCATGTACTAGCAGAAGTGGGCACTACTCATTGGTCAACATGTACACACATTTCTGGTTTGGTCTTTAACTGTATTATAGCTGATCTGCAGAAAACTTTTTATGGATTTATAGAACATAACTCTTCCTAGGAAAGCAAGGTTTTTTTGTCAGATTGCTTCATTAGCCCTTACTGTCAGCCATTTTTATTATTAGCTTAAAAAAAACCTGCACGTACAGTTTAGAAATGGTGATAAATTCCCCACACACCTCTGAAACAACCCCACAGATACACAACAGAGAATGCTGGCCTTCCTACCCTAATTCTGAAGCAATCTCTAAAATACTTTTGTGGGGATGGTATTCAGTGGTGGGTATTATAGGTTCCTATAGTTCTGTCTTTGTCCCATGGGCATTCTGTTAAATTCAAAATAGGAAATTCTATGGGTTTGCCTTATAAGAGGAAAATAGTCTTTCACAGTCTTGGCTCAGCACTTTAATTCCACTTGAGCTCTAGATTGCCAGTATCCCAATCATGTTACTATTACGGAAAATATATTTTCCATGTTGAAACCTTGTTTTTTGGACAGAAAAAAAAAAATCACTGGATAGTTGCCCTTTTTAACATACACTTTCATTATGTTCTCACATAATTAAACAATCTGTTAGTTGTTAAATATAAATAAGAAAAAAAGCCAAACCCACTTCAGTGTGCTGCAGTGAAACTTCCTTGGCCTTGGGCAGTTACAGAAGAGCAGGCTGGGTTTTGTGTTAAAAGGGCTGAACTTCTTCAAGCCATGTTTTTGATTGGAATATCTCTGTAGGTCACGAGACCCTTGTGAAAGCTGCTGATGTGGTTCCAAGTCTCTTAGAAGAGTCTTGTTGCATCAGTATTGAAACAGGCTCAAATGTTTCCCTGTTTTGGCCATTGCCTGCTGTGGGCTCCTGCAGTCTGTGTAGGCAAAGGTCATGTTGTCAAAGCTGAGCTGTCAGCTAAACATGGACTCGGAACTGGTCGTTATTCTGGTTTGCCTTTTATAAAGAAGAGGGCTTTGCTGCACACTGATAATTATGTTACTTGGAGTATATTTACTCTATAGCAGCTGCTTCAAGCCCTGTGCACTGTTTGAATGGCTGACAGATACCATTCCTGAAGTTTTGCCTATCTCTTTGTAGCTCATTGTATCAGAGGTGTAAAATTAAGCAAATGAATTTTTATGATTGAGCTACACCATTTGTTTTGCAAGGGGTTAAGGGAAGTATACTGATTTTGGTGGCAGATTCACAAAAAATGTTCTATATTTGCTTTCTTAAAACTTTTGTAAGGTATAAAATAATCTTTGAGGGCAGGACAGCTATCAAGGGTTAGAAGGTGAACACTCAAACATGTATCTCATATCTAAAGCCAAATTCTGTCTTACTGACAGAAGATATTATTTGTAGATATGTCATCAGGAGGAATCCTGCAATAAGGGCTTCAAGCTTTGAATATTTGTACAATGCACTGCACACTCACATGAGTATTTTGTACCACAGACATAGTGTCTAAATAGGGAGCTAGTATAAATTTCCTAAAAAATAAGGTAAAGCAAGTTAAATAGGTTTTTCTGATATTATTTTAATACTGTTATAATACATAACATGCATAGCCTGACATTATTAAGGAGGCAAGTCTTTTGTTTTTTTAAGTCATCTTTTCGGGAATTTAAAATATGTCCTTGTTAATGTTTATACTTCGGCTTTTATGGAGCAATTAGGAAATAGAATTTTTAAATTATGTTATCTGATTTTTGTCTATATGAAGGTGTGTATTTTTATGGAATACTAGCAATGTAAGTGTTATAAAGAACAAGTAATCTAGGAGGACAGCTGTAACAAAATTAAGGCTCTGAGAAAGAGCCTTAATGAAGTCCTTTGCCATGTTAATTTTTGTACTGTTTGAATTTTGACATTATATAAGTGAAATAAGAAAATTAACGAACACATTTTGTGTCTACATCAATCAATCCTGATGAAAATTTACTTAATTGCAGTGAAATAATGTGTAATGTTATTGTAAGTCATCACTAGTAGTTTAGGTGTAAAAAAAGTGCAACATATAATTTAGAAGCCCACCATTATAATATGCCTATTAAGAGCATCAGAAAATAATCTTAATTTCAAATTTAAACACAAGTTCCATGAAATCCCATGTTTCACTTTTAAAAAGCAGAAAATGCACTGAAAGTCAACTGGTGTAATAAAGAAATTGCATTAAAAACTGCGCAGCAAAATTAGTTGCGTGAATTAATGCATGTAATCAATCTTAAAACGTATATTGTGTCATTTGTCTATGCTGTAAACTTAAAACCATTGATATCTATATTTATGCTTTTTTTATTGTAAATAAGTCTGCTGTACAGGTAGTGCCATGAGACATGAATTTGCATCTTGCTTTTCACATATTTGTAGCTGAAAAGCAGATGTTTGCAATCAAAGTGCTTTAAAATAAGCTATTGTTCTTCAAAACACAAACTTACCTTGTAAACTGCATGTTTAAAAAAAACCCCGTAAATCACACAAATGGTTTTTTGAAGAAAAAAAGAAAACCAAGAAAATTCCCAGACTTCAGTCTCTTCTTTTCTGTAGTCAGACAACATATTTACGGTTGTGTTGCCAGAGCATTCAGCTTCCACTCTGCAGCACTGTAAAAAAACATTTTGCTCTTTCTCTCATATAGCATCTACTAAGCAAGTAATAAAACAATATTGAATTTCATCATGGTGCTCATGATCCAAGATTAAAAACTTATACTTGCTCAAATAAGCAGGAAACTTAAGAATAAAGTAAGTAGAGGACAGTTGTTAAGCAACGTGTCCCTGTTCCAAAGAGCTGAAACATAAAGCATGGCGTTTGCTTGCTGACAGGGAGAAAGAGTTATGGTAGAAACCCTGCTGTGATAATAGAGCACCCTGGATCTATGGGGTTTGGATGGTGAGATTTGGACCACACTGCTCACTTTCAGATCTCATACCATTGACAGTGGTGTTTTGTACTCTTTCCATGCATTCAAAGTACTTGAAAAGTGCTCAGTACTTCTGTTTTGTTCATAAATGGTCTGACTTCATTTTGGGATTTTAGAAATTTTACTTTGGTACTTGTTTCCATTTTGTGTAGATGTTCCTTGGAACGTTCCCATCTCATACTCTGGAGCCCATGGGGCTTTGTATAAATAACATTAAGAGCACTTCAGTCCAGAGTGTGTGTTTGTTCAGAGAAATGAAGCACAACTATTGCCATTCAACTCTTTATATTTCAGGATTTATCATTTATGTTTCATTGCTGTCTGTAATCCATGTCCATTGTACACTGTGTGTATATTTTTATTTAAATAAATGTTATGTTTATTTTTTACGTTTCTGACTTTTTTGTTTGTTACTCATGTTTCATTTCCATTACTGTGGTGTTGCACAGAAGGCAGATTGTACAAGATGTTGAGAGTGGGTTCCCTCCTAAAGAGCCAGTGGGAGCCCACCTACAGGTCTTATCACTTCCAGGAGCAGCAGGTATTTAAAAAAAGCTCTGATACAACAGTAAAAAGCCTGCAATTGCCATAAATTAATTACTCCTAGTTTTACTGCAGCTTCCATCTCGGAATCAGGTGGGTCCTGCATTTTCTAATTAAAAACAAAAGGTTCACATGCATGAAAGGAACCCCCTGTCATGTAACTGTCCATTTGTAGAGAATTAGCCAGTGGAACAGAGGTGGAATCAACATCTTTCCTGACTGAGACAATTCAAAAGCCATGTGGCATGCTGTGGCTTCTATTCTGTCTTCACCAGCTTAATGCTGGATGCTAGACCTTGGGAAACAAGTAGAGATTGATTCTGTGCTGTTTTTTTGGGGTGGGTTGGGTTTTTTTGAGCTACTGTGTTAACTAGATTTATTATATGATCTGTTCCTAATGAAAGGTAAGTTCTCTGTGGTTGGCTGAAGTGTAGCAAATAGAGCTTCTTTTTGGGTATATAATAAAATGTGGCTCACTTTCTGTATTATTAGTACTATGATTAGATGCTTTTTGCACCATTTACTTTCTCTGTTTATATGTCATTATGTTTAGCTGTTTTACTCTGTGTTCAATGAGATGTTAATTAGCTGCAAGGTTCTTGATAACCTTTAGAGAGCACCAGGAACTAATAGTTATTATGGAAATAAGGTTAAAAGCTGTTAGCTGTCTCCTACTAATAAAAGTGACAGTCTTTAAAAAGTGCTTTGTCTCCTTTTGCATGCTTACATATTTTTATCTTCCATGCCAACTGGGAACCACTTTTTCCCCATGGTAATGTAAGAGAGAAAGGGAGAAAGACTCCATAACTGTAACAAGGTGATAATGTACTATGATAATAAAACAGGTTTTTAGCAATTACTTTTCCAAAGTTACTTAGGGGCATGTCTGTGTAGAAGTACGACCTGATGTTTCTGAACATAGTCCAGTATTATTCAATATATTCATCAATGACCTGGATGAGGGGGTAGAGAGCACCCTCAGCAAGTTTGCTGCTGACAACAAACTGGGAGGAGTGGCTGACACAGCAGCAGGCTGTGCTGCCAGCCAGAGAGACCTGGACAGGCTGGAGAGCTGGGCAGGGAGAAATTTAATTACATTTAACAAGAGCAAGTGTAAGGTGCTGCATCTGGGGCAGAACAACTCCATGGATCAGTACAGGCTGGGGGCTGATGTACTAGAGAGCAGCTCTGGAGAAAGAGCCCTGGGGGTCCTGGTGGACAGGGGGATGACCATGAGCCAACAATGTGCCCTCGTGGCCAAGAAGGCCAATGGCATCCTGGGATGCATTAAGAGAAGTGTGGCCAGTAGGTCAAGAGAGGTTCTCCTCCCCCTCTACTCTGCACTGGTGAGACCCCACCTTGAGTACTGTGTCCAGTTTTGGACACCCCAGTTCAAAAAAGATAGAGATTTGCTGGAGAGAGTCCAACGCAGGGCCACCAAGATGATTAGGGGAGTGGAGCATCTCCCTTATGAGGAGAGGCTGAGAGAGTTGGGGCTCTTTAGCCTGGAGAAGAGGAGACTGAGGGGAGACCTCATTAATGTTTATAAATATGTTAAGGGTGAGTGTAGAGAGGATGGAGCCAGACTTTTCTCAATGTCGTCCAATGACAGGACGAGAGGCAATGGGTGCAAGTTGGAGCACAAGAGGTTTAGGGTCAACACAAGAAAGAACTTTTTCTCAGTGAGGGTGACAGAGCTCTGGAACAGGCTGCCCAGGGGGGTTGTGGAGTCTCCATCTCTGGAGACACTTAAGACCCGCCTGGATCTGTTCCTGGGAGACATGGTCTAGGTGATCCTGCTCAGGCAGGGGGGTTGGACTAGATGATCTTCTAGGTCCCTTCCAGACCCTAATTTCTGTGATTCTGTGATTCTGTGATTCTGTGATAGTCTGTAGTGGTCTGCACTGGGCTGTCCATTGTTGGCACTGAGAATACTTGTATATAAATGGCATTGAGAATGCATGTACCTTCTGCTAGGTAAGTCTGAGAGCTTTCTTGTGCTCTCAGCAGTGAATCTCGTATGGATCACAGCCCATAAGGTTCTAGATGCAAGCTGGATGGCATGCCTCTTTCTTTGCCCAGATAAACAGCCCCTGTGCATTTCTGTGTGGGCTGTCTGAGTACAGTCCTAAACCAGTACATAAAGGAGAAGTGAACTTGCTCTGCTGCAGGGAAGATTTTTGGCATTGTTAGTGGAGAAGGTGTAAAGCTGCTTTTAAATAAAGGAGGATAAGTTGAATTCAAAGAGTAGCTGAATTGGGTTTTTTTTCATGTTTGTATATATGAATATATATATATAATATATGTATGTATACATATGCATATTATATATGCACTTGCATAGTTTTATATACTCTATGATGGGAAAAGGCAGACAAATTAGATCAATTAAAAATTGAGTATATTTCTAGCAGTTGAATACAGTTTTGCTATTGGAAGTCTAACACAAAGGGTAATTTCATGTATGTTCAGCTTTAATAGGACTGTAATATGCCAGATGACATATGTTGACTTTATTGGTAAAAGTTACTTCTGGGAAAAAAAAAAAGGAAAAAAAAAAANCTCAGTGAGGGTGACAGAGCTCTGGAACAGGCTGCCCAGGGGGGTTGTGGAGTCTCCATCTCTGGAGACACTTAAGACCCGCCTGGATCTGTTCCTGGGAGACATGGTCTAGGTGATCCTGCTCAGGCAGGGGGGTTGGACTAGATGATCTTCTAGGTCCCTTCCAGACCCTAATTTCTGTGATTCTGTGATTCTGTGATTCTGTGATAGTCTGTAGTGGTCTGCACTGGGCTGTCCATTGTTGGCACTGAGAATACTTGTATATAAATGGCATTGAGAATGCATGTACCTTCTGCTAGGTAAGTCTGAGAGCTTTCTTGTGCTCTCAGCAGTGAATCTCGTATGGATCACAGCCCATAAGGTTCTAGATGCAAGCTGGATGGCATGCCTCTTTCTTTGCCCAGATAAACAGCCCCTGTGCATTTCTGTGTGGGCTGTCTGAGTACAGTCCTAAACCAGTACATAAAGGAGAAGTGAACTTGCTCTGCTGCAGGGAAGATTTTTGGCATTGTTAGTGGAGAAGGTGTAAAGCTGCTTTTAAATAAAGGAGGATAAGTTGAATTCAAAGAGTAGCTGAATTGGGTTTTTTTTCATGTTTGTATATATGAATATATATATATAATATATGTATGTATACATATGCATATTATATATGCACTTGCATAGTTTTATATACTCTATGATGGGAAAAGGCAGACAAATTAGATCAATTAAAAATTGAGTATATTTCTAGCAGTTGAATACAGTTTTGCTATTGGAAGTCTAACACAAAGGGTAATTTCATGTATGTTCAGCTTTAATAGGACTGTAATATGCCAGATGACATATGTTGACTTTATTGGTAAAAGTTACTTCTGGGAAAAAAAAAAGGAAAAAAAAAAACAAAATAAAAAACAAACCATCAAAAAAACAAACAAAACCAAACACAAAACAGAACAAAAGAAGATAGAGAGCAAAAGGGAGAAGGAAGCTGTTTCCCAATGGCTCTCATTGCAGGGGGGTGTTTTACAAACTGAGTGACATTACTGTCAGGAGCCCCAGGAGCTCAAGCCTTGACTGGTTGTTCCTGCTCATAATGCTGTTGGCAGTGATCAAAGTGGGCCTTGATCAGGGCAGCTCAACCTGCTGATGGTTGTGAGGCTTTGTGCATGTGTGTCTGAGTCTCCAAGGAAAACCAAGGGCTACAGAGGAGGGGCAGAAAGAGGGGGAAGGAGAGAATGAATTCTGTGCCTTTGGCCATGAGTTCCCCTGAGCACTTGCCTTAACAGGACAGGTGCAAGGCTGTGAAAATAACATCATAAGAACAAGGGGAAAATACTGCTGTGTTCATTATATCTTTTCCCCAGCAAGGTCCGCATGGATATTAATTTTTCATGCAAGAATAATTTGTGATCATTCTAAATTACAGGACAAAGCATTATGAAGTGCTGACTTGAACAGAATTAGAACAACTCATACGTAAGCACTAACTGCCACAGCAGAATTCACCCCTTGGGTGGTATCACTCCTTAGAGGTTTTTCTTTCAGTTTAAAGATTAACATATTTTGAAATAGAAGAAAGTTTAAGGTCTGATCCTGAAGTCATTATTCATAAGTGAAGGAATCGGAAATGGGGCACTTCAGGTGAGAAATTGACTCCAGGGAGCAGATTTTGAGAGAAGATTTCAAGTATTCACATTCCTGGTCTCTGATTTGAAACTGTAAGTGGCAAAAACATTTGTTTGTGCAAGACCCCATACAAGAAAACTTTGTTCATGGTTGTCTGTGAATACTCCTTTAGTATGTAAAAAAGTAGATAGTAGATTCCTATAATGATTATAGTAAACTGGTAGGTCTCTAGTGAACTTGCATACACAGAAACAAATCTATGCCTTTAATATGGTCTCTGCAGAAGGGGTTTGTGCAGTGAAATAAGAAGCATCTGAATAGGGTCTGGTTTTCTTAATAAGACATATATTTCCAACTTGTTTGGGTACTTATCAAAGGAAAAAATACATCATGTAATTAACAGCTTAGTTCTATTTTCCTGGTAATAACTTAAGGTAGATTCTCAACACCTCCTGTCTGAATTTATTTTCTCTCTGGTATGGCAGGTATAAAGGAAAGGCTAGAGAGCCCGAGTTAATAAAATACCATAGTCTGTGTCTCAGTATTTTTTCAAACAAAAGCAGATTATCAAGAAATAGCGACAAGGATGTGTCAGAAGCATGTTCATAAATGGGTTTATCTGACTTTCCAGATGGAGACTTAAAGTCTTTCTGACAAAGATGAGACTGATATTCATGTGTGACACACAGAAGACCAGTTTCCAGCAGCCAAATTCTTCTACCTGCTATGTAATATGGCAGCTCTCATCTGGGGCTCAGTAATCCCAACATAAACTTCTCAGTATATCCCGGATTTCTGACCACTGGGTTCTGTGCATGGTGTTTGTGTTGGGGAGCGAAGAGCAAGCATGGATGCTCCCCTGCCCCAGTACTGCATTATGGTACCTGGATTCTCATGAAGTACAGCAGCTGTATAGCTACATGGTTCTGTGATGGAACTTGGAGTTAAGTTATGGGATGTATATCAAACACCCAGCAGATAAACAGCTGTAATAAAATCGGGGAGCAAATGGATCTCTGACAAGTCAAGAACAGGTAAGGAAGGTAATTTCTTAACCTAAGCTCTGCATTTTAGTCTGTGTTAAAATCTTGTCTTCACCTCAGATATTCTCAGTGTTGGAATACTCTGTTGCTTTATGCCTGTCTAGCAACTGCAATGGAAATGGACTACTGGTTTATCAACAGAAATAGGAAAACCACCCTTGAACAAATGGCAGGCTTGTTTAAGAGCCGTGGCTGCTCAGCCAAGCAGGTATCATGCACATAAATTCTCATACAAGCAAAATGATTTTGCAGAAAAAGTCATACCACTTTGTACACTAGCGAAAGACAAGAGACTAAGACAGTGCTTCATTTAGTTTGTAAGAAGTGACCTCAAGAGTGCATCAGTGCAATGATTGGTAAGCATTATGTCTCTGAATTTCACATCTAAAGATTAATAAAAGAGGTTGGTTACAAGGCCTAATGTTATCAGAAAGTACTTGCTTGTTTAGATAAGTTAAATATTTTACTGTTCCACAGGAACTTTTGATTCAAACCAAGCTAATTTTCACCCTGGAAAAAAAAAACAAAACAAAACAAAAACAAAACAAACCAACAACAACAAAAAAAAAAACAACAAAAAACAAACCAACATAAACCCAAAAATCATAAAATACTATTAAGTAATATTAAGCAGTATTTTTAGTGGTTACCTTTACCTGCATAGATAAGCCACCTCCATGCTTTGTTGAAATAGAGGGTTATTTTTAAAAAATTTTAAAAATTGGAGCCTTTACTTTTTTTAATACCAGTATGGGAAAAAGAAAAGCGCATTTCATAGGAGTGGAAAGTAGCAGCTGTTAGCAGTTTTGTGTGAATCCAGTTAGTGTGCTTAGCTATAAACTGCTGATAAGAGTTAGGTTTTTTTAAAAAAAGTGAAGCACCCAGTTTATATTTATGTATTCATGGGCATTGTTAATGGGCATCAGCAGGGAAGATCTGCTCCCACACTTTTTAAAAATCATCAGGAAAGCAGCGCACACAATGCAATTCCCTTCTGCATTAAACTTATTAAGTCAAATCAATTTTTACAAGCACATAGGCCAGAGCTCTGGCCCTTAATTCCTTTTGATCTTCCGCCTGCTAAATTCCGTTTCCCACTGTGCTGCCACGCAGTTTATTTTTAACAGATAATTTGTTTGGACATCATTAAAGAGAAAAT
The DNA here is from genome assembly GCA_013401355.1 of Ceyx cyanopectus. Classification (NCBI taxonomy): domain Eukaryota; kingdom Metazoa; phylum Chordata; class Aves; order Coraciiformes; family Alcedinidae; genus Ceyx; species Ceyx cyanopectus. The sequence continues at coordinate 12,730 of VYZU01020790.1, read as the reverse complement.
ACTACAACTTCTAGCAGAACTAAGGCACTAAAATGCCTGCCAAGTTATTAAGTGTCTGTACACACACAGAGAGAAATAACCATTCACACCAAGGGGAGTTTGAGTTAAGTAACACGCCTGAGCGTTCTGTTCAAGAGTGTGCTGCAGACTACACACCTGAGACTGAATTATGCAAAGCCAGTGTGGCAGGTAACTCACTAATTCCTGTGTGAAAGTGCAGCTTCCAGTTGCTATGGCTGTTAAGTGTCTGGAGAAACTGACTGCTGGTGACAGGTTTTGAAGGGAAGTTCTTCTGACTGAGTCAATGGATTTGTCTTCTAATTACAATGATGCTAACTTTACTATGTAAAGTGCCCTGAGAGGCACATTTCATAATTATGGGTTCTTTTTCAAGCAGACTACTACTTAGAGTTGGTATAGACTGTCTTCTATACAATTAATTAACATCTTTGGGACTATGGTTTTCACATGCTGCTTATATTTGTCTGTGATAAGAGTCATAAAATATTTTAAATTTTTCAATTGTGGATCATGCAGTGATCTAATTAGGTAGATTTTTAAGATAGAAAGACCAGTGCTATTTATTGATGGGTCTACAAACAGATCTTTGTTCTCATAGGTATGTTCTACTTGTGGTAGTCAGAACCACATGTTATCTTGCAGCAGTTTGAGCATCAAGGGCTTAACCACCCTCAAAAGCTGATAGATTTCATAAGGTCCCTGAGCAACTGATGCCATGGAGTCTCAGTAATGGCAGTGAACAAGATCATGGACCGAAACACAGATTAACTATTTTCTCTGCATGCCACATTCAGGGCCTGGGATTGTGTAAATTGAATCATCTTTTAATATTTTCACCATTTGTGATTATACCTCTGTGGATTATAAAAGCTGTCATAGTCCTGTGGTCTGCTAAATATCCTGACCTTTTTGGTTTGCTGTACTGCCTCTTGGCTTCTTTTTAATTAATGATTAATGATCTACTTAAGCAGATATAAATTCATGTTTTCAGAAATGAAACGTGAATTAATGTTATTGCAAAAGATAACCAAATGCATGAAAAGTGCCTCCCTTGAACAGATACTCTGGTGACTCTTGAGTCTGAATGATCCATCTTTCAATAAAACCCAAGCACTATCAGCAATATAGAGATATGACACCACTTGAGTCTTCTTGTGCCTTCTTTTTCCTCTGCTAGAATTTTTATATTATGGCTTTCTAGTTTTGTTTCTTATTTGTATAACAGCTTGGGAACCCAGATGAAGAACTGGTTTAGAACTGTTGTACAAGCTTTGTCCTTTAAGCACTTGCAGAGTTGCTCAATAGAACACTTCAAAAATAATGTAAATATGGGCTCAGTGAATAATATTGACAAGTCTTGTTACAAGAGAATATCTCCAAAGCAGGGATCAGATTCACAAAGAGAAAATTCTACATAACAACTTTTTGATATACCCAGCCAATTGCAAATATATGGGTCTTCATTAAAATGTAGGCTCTTTGAATCAGTTCAGATTTTATTACACAGTAGGGATAATATGGGAGATTAGCCTTTTCAGATGTAGGCTATGATAAGTAGAACACCTGCTTCTCCAAGGCCTGAAAAATTTACATTTTAAAATTAGTTTCCATGAAACTTTGTAAAGAAGGCAAAGTTATGATGTGTATTCCAGCAAGAGAACCAAAGCCTGGAACCTGTAACAAAATTATTCTAAACATGATCCAAATGATCAGAAGCTACCCACCTAATTTTCTGCAGGATAATCAAATGCAGTTCAGGAAATGTCAGGTATAATTGCCACTTACCTTCTTTGAAATGCGCATGTGTTTTACCTATCAGGTATAGAGCATATTTTGTTCTGCCTTTTGTTCCAGTTCTTTAACTCAGGCTTATGTCTTGTATCCAAGACAGGATGAATGCAGATAATCTTCATATTTCTGGATGCACACCTCTTTTACCATTTAGCAGAAAAGTATCTGGTCCTTCAATAAAGTTTTGAAGTAACACAAGAATAAAGTGTGTAACCACAAATATGAAGTCAATCTATGCTTGTGTAACACAAATAGATCAATCAATACAACAACAGGAAAACAAAAAATGTGTTCTGTAGAAAACATGCTTACAGTGTTTTTTGTAACACAACATAATGCAGGAATTTGGTGGAGTCTTTATGTAAAATACAAAATCACTTAAGGATATAAATGATTAATTGGAACACAAGGTATATCACTCTTCAGTATTCTATTTTTGTCCTAAATTTAATTTTGGAAGGTATGGTTTGTTTGGGGGACACACACACAACTGTTATGGGTTTTTTTGATGCACTCATTCTCAGTTTGTGATAGGCCATAGTGCAGGGGATTATTTATACTTAATATACTTATTACTTGGGAAAATAAAACTCTTCTCATTCCATCTGAAATTAGATACTAAACAAATACAATAACTTTAGGAAAATTAGCCCTGTCTATCAGGAAAACTTTACCCTGTGTGTTGGCATTTTTTATTTGCATGCTAAAATCTTAAAATTAGAATAGCAAGCTCAGATCTTTTGCTTGGTAGTAAAGACTATTCCTTCCACTTCAACAGTTTCCTCAATCATTTTCTTCCAGTGCACTGCTCGGTGCATGTCTATGTTTGTCAAGGAAATGTGTCATAATATCTGCTATTAATATAATATATTATTGAAACACCAATGTGACAACTAATTAAGGCAACTTAATTTCCAGTTCAGACCACAAGGCAGATAGATCTCTATTCCTATTTTAAGCAGCTGGATGTTTGCACTTACCTTTGCTTTCCTAAAGCAATCTGTGTCACAGGAGCTTGACCTTGGAATGGCAGCAGTATGTTAAACTCCTCTATTACTTTGTCTGGTATTTACTGCAGTTTTTAGTGGCTGATAATTTTCATCCTCTTCCACAGTCTAGAAAAAGACATAAAGTAAAAGGGCAAAAAGTATAAGAGGATCAGTGTAGTGCAAAGTAATATATATTTTTCTTCATAACTGTATATATATATTGTGCACAAGTGGGAATACAGAGACATCACACATTTTTCTGTGCCTCATTCTAGAGCAAATTACCATCATTGATATAATATACTCTTGAGGTTGAGACGACTTCAGCAGTGAAAATACTACTAATCAGTTTTCCAAGTTTTTAACTGTACTGAGCTTTTGCAAATGATGCAGGATCCAATACATTACCATCACAACTCTCAGACTGCAATCTCAATCTAATGCTGCTTTATTTTGTTTGATCAGCTGCAGGCATTGTGATTAATTCCACACATCAGTTTCTTTTTCCAAAAGAAAGTTAAATGTTTCCACTTCTTTCATTGATAAATTATACATCATTAAAGCTATCCATTTTTTAAATTACATGGTTTAAGATAGATCTTTAATATACTTATATTAGTTATACTTGTAGCTAGTTGGTAACTCATTCACTGTGCTTTTTTTTCCCTGCAGAGAGTTTTATAACAGGTTATTTATAACTGAACTTAACAAAGAGAACAAGACAAACAATCATCCAAATAAATGTATATGAGGGAAAAAGTTGTGCATTCGATCTATGTCATGTCAGATCCTATCACAACTGGTAGAAGAACATAAATTAAAAGCAAAGGATTCTATTTTACATATGTGTCCAGGTACCTTTGCTAAAACTGGCAGTTTCCTATTATGTCCATAATTGAGGAAGATCAAAGTATATCCTTACAATCCAGCTGTACTAGTCTGGAAGGAGATGGTTGTTACAAAGCATGATAAAATTAACTAAACATTTACCAAGTTATTCTACAGTTCCAATTATACTCAACAGAAAACAATACCATGATCAAAACACTTTCACAGTAATTTGTTGCTGGACTGAAGTTAAATACTAAACTATACTGAATCATTGAATTAATCATAACCTCCCTAAATGCTTGAGAATTTTGTTATCTGAGTACGAAGTCCCACTCAATAAAATAATCTTTATTCTCTAGATTTTCCTAGGGGTTGAGACCAGAACAGATTGTGAACGCCGCTATACTTTATATTGTAAAAGGTACTTTTACTTTTAACTGAAACATTTTAGTTATAGGACTTTTCAGAAAAATGACATTAATGTGTTGCAAACATGTGTTGACTACTGAATCCAAACCAATTAGCATGAGAAATAGCAGCTGAAGTTTGACCATCTTTGTATAAAGGAAGGAACGCTGTACAACTTAGCTCAGATCAGGTCCATCTGAGGTTTAGGGTAGGCATTTCAAAGCCAGCAAATTGAATATGTTGTCAAGAGTTTTATGTTAAAGTAGGAACTGAGGCATGGGCTTATGTCATCTAACTTTTGTTGCCTGATTTTAGTCTAGTTGTCATTCCCAGAAGAGAAAAGACCACAGCCAGAAACATTTTGAATCCAACTTTTTGAGAAATGTGTGAACTGTCCACTGAAGATGGTGATCTAGTTAGGAAAGGACTAGTTAGGGAGTTAAAGAGCTTAGATTAAGACACCTCCAGTCAAAGTTAAGGTGCCTGAATCCTAGCCACAGCCACAGACAGCTCTTAGTGGTGTTCAACTGTGACAAGAGAAGAAAAAAATACCCACTGTTGTTTACAAAAGCGAGGAGGAGCCTGAGATACATTAGAATTTTCAAAAATCCTTAAGGTATGCAAGAGCAAGATAAAAACTTTTAAGAAAGGGAACATGGGGTTGTCTGGATAAGTCTGCATTATTTTGCCAGTCTGCAAAAATTCAGTACCAAAAAACCCTTTTTAATAATCAGAAAATGCATTTTGCATTTACCCAGCAACAACATTCAAGCTAGAGTGACATTAAAAATAAGTAATTTATTACTATAGCCCTTAATCCATTTGCAGACATGACAGTAATATTGAAAGTTGGCTGTTGGTCAAATTGCTTATCTACTTTATACTCAGCAAAAGGAAACTTAAAAATAAAAGGTAAATAAATGTATTTTTCCAGTTTATTGTAAGAACTCAATTGGCTTCTTCTCCATGTGCTAATTCAATAGCCAAGCATGAGCCAAGCTCTTTAACCTGCAAAGGTTAAAAACCATTGTTATTGAGCGCAGGCAGCCCCCTGCCAGCCCCACGAAACAAACATGAAGCCAAGGGACACCATGGCATGGCCGCCATTTTAAGAAGAGCAATCACTGAGCAGCTGTGGGAAGGAACTGTATGGCCGCCATTTTAAGAGTAAGAAGGATCGGCCACCTTGCTTTAAACACCCAGATTTGTTAAATTCATCTGTCAAATAAAGCAGCAGCATCAATACTAAAAACTGAATTCCTCGCCTCAGGGACCTACTTCTCTGAGTCTCAAGGAAGCATAAGAAGTTGCCCAGGCTTGCTCTAAAATAACAGAATATTTATTACAGCAGTGCCGGCAAGAAATTTGTTGTCTGTTTTCACAACTGCAAGGCCATAAAAAGCAATGGCATTCAAATATATGGCAGCAGGTTTGCTGCCCCAAAACTCCCCTGGCCCATGCCCTGCCAAGATGTGTTCTATTGTTGTTGAAGGAAAAAAGAAAAAGAGGTTGTAGCCTGTCAGTGAGACAGTGAATGTTTACCACTTCTGAGAAACCTCTTTTAATGACCTCTATTTATCAGTCATTTAAGCGCTAGAATCACATTGGATCCAGTGCCAGAGGAAGAAGTGCTGTGGAGGAGAACTGTTGATCCAGATGCTGTCTTCTGTGTTTCACAGAGAGCTGCTTCACTCTAGATATCATCTATAGTCAGGCAGGGATGTCATTAATATCTAGAGAACTCGTGTCTTTTGGATATACCTTGGGAAATTATTTTGTAGCTTAAGAAGCAGGCGTGGTTATATGTGGAATATATGTGGAAAGAAAAAGCTCCCAGTGAGATCTGACATCTTGCCTTCCTCAGTACCGCCATTGCTCTACATGTGGCTGCCACCACACAAGGAGGGAGCTCTGTGACCTGTCTTCCTCAGCAACAGACTCTCTGTGGTGTAAAAACCAGCTGAGGGGGTCCCTAAGGGATGCGCCATTTTAAGCAGACAGCAAGCATTCGCAAGGGGAACATGTCAAACATGCTTCTGCAGCAAGTCATGGGTGGCAATTCTGTGAGGGAAAGTTATGAGCTTCTCAGCTTCAGAGTCCTTTTTGTAAACTAGCAGCATGTAAAAGTTTGTATCTTTAATTCTTTTTCTTTTTAAAAAATCCTCTTACAGAATGAAAAAGAACAATTGAGAACAACCTGTCTGAGTTCAGGTATGGAGATAGATACACGATAGATATAGATTTTACACATACAAATATTTTGGCTACAAACCTGGCAGCGTTTAAGTTTCTTGAGCTGCTGAAATATTGCCCTTGCAGGGCCGCAGGCTTTGCTGGCTCTTGCAGCAGAACCTGTCAGCATGTTCTTCTGGGGTCCTTGGACTCTTTTCCTGCAAATATGCTACATCAGGAAGTAAAAACTGAAAATGTTGCATCCTTCACATTGTCTGCACCTTGTTTTTTAAACATTGGCTTTCCCTGACAAATATTGGATACAAAATGTCAAAGGAAACTATTGCTAAGAATTGATGAGGGCTTAAAATCCTATGGATTTATAACTTTTTTCCCCAACCTAATTTTATATTCTTATTGTTGGTGTTATTTGAATGCACTTATTATTGCATTTACTGTTAGGGTTATATTACATATTTATTAGTATTTATTATATATTTATTGTTATATATTTGTTCTATATTTATTATATATTTATATGCACTTATTGTTGGTTTTATCTGAGTGAGTTTTTCTTCAAATGTTAATTTTGAGGGTTCACTTTGTATTTGCACATAACGGCAAGGAAAAGTGAATACTTGGAAGTGGCTTTTCTGGATTGGACCATTGCATATTTTCTTGCTGGTTCTTCAGCTTAACAACAGGGTATCATGTTTTGGCAAGAACTATAGAGGATGCTGTTACCTTATTTCCACTTTCCTGATACCTCTTAATCAGGAGTCAAAACAGGATCCTTTGGTATGTGGGATTTAAATAGATCTATGTGGTCCTCAGATTGCAGTTCCTTTTAAGCCTAGTTAGAGAATTACCAATGCCTGACAAGGTATGTGGATTTTGAACACTATTATGCTGTTTTTTTCAAGTTTCCTAGACATAGTGCCTCAGGTGAATGCATGTCATATATCAAATGTATAACACATAAAATGTTTGTTAGGGCAGTAGAATTTAGTAAAGACTTATCTCTGTGTAGCTGGGCCTTTTCTTTTGCATACACAGTCTACTAAATCACTGTATGACATACAACCTGTAATGGCATGACATATAAACAAATACTTCAGGATTAATTTTTGTTTTCCTGAAACGAGGTGAATTTTTGCCAGGGCTAGAGGCCAGAGTCATTATTCTAGTGCACAGAACTGCAATGCATTGAAACTTTCCTATGCTGACTATTGATTCTGGCTATTCACAAGCCATGACTGCATGAGAGCAAATAANTTTTCCTGAAACGAGGTGAATTTTTGCCAGGGCTAGAGGCCAGAGTCATTATTCTAGTGCACAGAACTGCAATGCATTGAAACTTTCCTATGCTGACTATTGATTCTGGCTATTCACAAGCCATGACTGCATGAGAGCAAATAANGCATCAATACTAAAAACTGAATTCCTCGCCTCAGGGACCTACTTCTCTGAGTCTCAAGGAAGCATAAGAAGTTGCCCAGGCTTGCTCTAAAATAACAGAATATTTATTACAGCAGTGCCGGCAAGAAATTTGTTGTCTGTTTTCACAACTGCAAGGCCATAAAAAGCAATGGCATTCAAATATATGGCAGCAGGTTTGCTGCCCCAAAACTCCCCTGGCCCATGCCCTGCCAAGATGTGTTCTATTGTTGTTGAAGGAAAAAAGAAAAAGAGGTTGTAGCCTGTCAGTGAGACAGTGAATGTTTACCACTTCTGAGAAACCTCTTTTAATGACCTCTATTTATCAGTCATTTAAGCGCTAGAATCACATTGGATCCAGTGCCAGAGGAAGAAGTGCTGTGGAGGAGAACTGTTGATCCAGATGCTGTCTTCTGTGTTTCACAGAGAGCTGCTTCACTCTAGATATCATCTATAGTCAGGCAGGGATGTCATTAATATCTAGAGAACTCGTGTCTTTTGGATATACCTTGGGAAATTATTTTGTAGCTTAAGAAGCAGGCGTGGTTATATGTGGAATATATGTGGAAAGAAAAAGCTCCCAGTGAGATCTGACATCTTGCCTTCCTCAGTACCGCCATTGCTCTACATGTGGCTGCCACCACACAAGGAGGGAGCTCTGTGACCTGTCTTCCTCAGCAACAGACTCTCTGTGGTGTAAAAACCAGCTGAGGGGGTCCCTAAGGGATGCGCCATTTTAAGCAGACAGCAAGCATTCGCAAGGGGAACATGTCAAACATGCTTCTGCAGCAAGTCATGGGTGGCAATTCTGTGAGGGAAAGTTATGAGCTTCTCAGCTTCAGAGTCCTTTTTGTAAACTAGCAGCATGTAAAAGTTTGTATCTTTAATTCTTTTTCTTTTTAAAAAATCCTCTTACAGAATGAAAAAGAACAATTGAGAACAACCTGTCTGAGTTCAGGTATGGAGATAGATACACGATAGATATAGATTTTACACATACAAATATTTTGGCTACAAACCTGGCAGCGTTTAAGTTTCTTGAGCTGCTGAAATATTGCCCTTGCAGGGCCGCAGGCTTTGCTGGCTCTTGCAGCAGAACCTGTCAGCATGTTCTTCTGGGGTCCTTGGACTCTTTTCCTGCAAATATGCTACATCAGGAAGTAAAAACTGAAAATGTTGCATCCTTCACATTGTCTGCACCTTGTTTTTTAAACATTGGCTTTCCCTGACAAATATTGGATACAAAATGTCAAAGGAAACTATTGCTAAGAATTGATGAGGGCTTAAAATCCTATGGATTTATAACTTTTTTCCCCAACCTAATTTTATATTCTTATTGTTGGTGTTATTTGAATGCACTTATTATTGCATTTACTGTTAGGGTTATATTACATATTTATTAGTATTTATTATATATTTATTGTTATATATTTGTTCTATATTTATTATATATTTATATGCACTTATTGTTGGTTTTATCTGAGTGAGTTTTTCTTCAAATGTTAATTTTGAGGGTTCACTTTGTATTTGCACATAACGGCAAGGAAAAGTGAATACTTGGAAGTGGCTTTTCTGGATTGGACCATTGCATATTTTCTTGCTGGTTCTTCAGCTTAACAACAGGGTATCATGTTTTGGCAAGAACTATAGAGGATGCTGTTACCTTATTTCCACTTTCCTGATACCTCTTAATCAGGAGTCAAAACAGGATCCTTTGGTATGTGGGATTTAAATAGATCTATGTGGTCCTCAGATTGCAGTTCCTTTTAAGCCTAGTTAGAGAATTACCAATGCCTGACAAGGTATGTGGATTTTGAACACTATTATGCTGTTTTTTTCAAGTTTCCTAGACATAGTGCCTCAGGTGAATGCATGTCATATATCAAATGTATAACACATAAAATGTTTGTTAGGGCAGTAGAATTTAGTAAAGACTTATCTCTGTGTAGCTGGGCCTTTTCTTTTGCATACACAGTCTACTAAATCACTGTATGACATACAACCTGTAATGGCATGACATATAAACAAATACTTCAGGATTAATTTTTGTTTTCCTGAAACGAGGTGAATTTTTGCCAGGGCTAGAGGCCAGAGTCATTATTCTAGTGCACAGAACTGCAATGCATTGAAACTTTCCTATGCTGACTATTGATTCTGGCTATTCACAAGCCATGACTGCATGAGAGCAAATAATTCACGGTAGTTAGACAGCAGCTACCATACGAGTTAGGCACCCTCACAAGATTCTTTTGTTTCAGATCATTATTAGGCTATGTGATAAAAATTAATTTACAATGTGATGGTATAATCAACAGAATGGTGCTGGTTTTCCTTTTCTTCTTACCTGAAATAGCTGTATGCCCTGGCTGATGTAGAAACAACCTTGTCTTAATTTTGTTCTGAGGACTTTGATGTGATACATGCTTTGGATACTCCTTCATGGTAGCAGTTGGGGAATTTGAGGATGCAGAACAGAAGTACTTGAAAAGTCTGTTCTGCCGTTAGCTAGGATCAGTTGATGTTTGATGCTACTTTGGACTTTTTAGACAGTACAGCACTGGCACTGTAGTATCAGGAGGTCTGATCGAGACAGAGCCGTCTCAGGTCCAGAACTGCAAACCAAATACATGCATTTATGGTGGGCAGTATTTCCAATTGGAAATACAGTTATGCTGGAAAAAAGGCAAGTGCATGTTAATGTTGTCTGTGCACTGAATTCCAGAAGTGGCCTCTGTAACATTGCTTCCACAAAACACATTGTACACAAGGTTGGTGCAGCCTTGTTTTTGTGCAGTCTCCGTGCACTGAATAGCTTGAGACTCCACAGCTAGAAATTCATGGAGCCTGTGCAGCCATCTGTTAAAACATCCTGTTGAGTCTAGCAGGGCAAGAATATTTTCTGAAACTGCAGTTTGTCCCAAGGGGCCACTTTAACTGGTTTTCTTATAGCCTTTAAAAATCTTTTTTTTTGCTTCTCTTGGAAGAGTTCTCATTCTGCTTATCTGTACAAACACAGAGAAATTGATTCTCATTTAATTTAATTATGGATCAATATGTGTTGCTGTACTTAACAGACAATAGTGCGGAGATGCTTGTTTCAATTATCAAGTATAAATAATGAAGAATTTGCTCTTAGCGGTGGAGGAGAGAGAAATTAAGCAGCCATCACCTTAGCTATGAAATTTAGCTATTACATTGTATAAGAAGGCAGCAAAAACCAAGGGAAAATGCATCTTGAGCACAGACAGGCCTATTTGCTGAGGAAAACAACTGGCAAAAATTTGTTTACCACACTTCAAAGGTTGTGTGCAGTGACACATATGGGACAATTAAGCAGAAAATTAACACATAGTGGTGTTTGGTATTGACTGCTCCTCCTTAGAGTGAGCTATTATTAAACCAGATGTTTTCCCTGCCTTCAGTTTCAGTTACAGAGGTGGACATGTCATTAGCAGTTATGATCATTACATTTTTTGCTCCTACTAGCTTGAAGTTTTCCATCACCTGGTGCTGTGGAGCTTATATCCTTGATCACTGAGTATAAGAGACAATTAATTTTGTCTAGAACTTTTACTTTCTCCTTTGTTCCATAGCTGCAGTGTAGCAGCTAATTTCACACCAAGGACCTAATTACTTTACCTTTCCTGGCATTCCTCTTCTGCTTGAAGCATTCATAACAACTGTGTAACTGTTTCTGAAGTCCTCATTAGAGTTGAGAAAAAATTGCCTGACAAGGAATTACTTTAAGAAATAAATGTGAATGTGTGTGTATTTTAAATGCTATTGTGCTCTTTAGTGAAATTGATAGTGCTATTTTAAAACGGAAAAACTGTTGCCAGTGCTGTCACACACTTCCCTAGTGCTGAAGCAGAAGTGGACATAATTAATGACAGACCAATAGAGAGCTCCACAGAGCTGTCTCTCTTTTATCTGAGTTTATATTGCAAAATATTTAATCAAGATGTCATTATTTTAAAGGTATTTCTGGTTTTTTTCCATATTCCAGTGTCTTTCCAACTTTTTCAACAAAGAACAAAGTCTAGAGTCTCCTAAAGTTTGTATTTGGCAGTAGAGACAGGATTTTTATGTCTGTTACAGTGTTATATTAACTAAGCATATTTCTTCCAGGAACCCAGTGGAGTGTGGCAGCATTGACATTCTTCCACTCCATAAGGTGCTGCAGCTCTGCGTTTCTATGCAGTATGTGATGATGCTTGCAGCCAGTGTTGACAGGATAGGCACTTCTTGTCCCTGCTTTTCACTGCCTGCCTCATTTCTGCCTCTTCCTTGACCACCTCCTTCTCAGAGGAGGGCAATGCTGCTTGTATGTCTTCAGCAGAGGATTTGTAAGGAGGCTTCTTGTGAGTTTTGCTCCATCATTGTTCTTCTTTGCTATCTGAAAGCACATCCCACTCTTTCCACCAAATGGGAGCAGAGCAGAGGTGCAGAGTGGGTCTGTGTGTTGCAGAGAGGAGGGAGGGAGTGGGAGAAATTTATTTTTTTTTCTATGAATGATTCCCAATATGGCTTTATGCAGCTGTGTCCAGCAGGAGAAGCTTTAGGGGGACAACTCCAGTCTTCCAGTAAAGTCAAATCATCTGGAGAGTAGACAATAATGAGAGAGGTAAAAATAAACTTCCTCCTGCTTTTGCTGACCTGCTGGCTGAAATGACACTGAACGCTTATCCAGTTACAGCAACATACTTGGTGATACTCTGATATTTTGGGAGGTATCTCTGGTGTGGAAGATTCAAATGGAACTGTTCAGCACAAGGCTGCAAATGATCATTCAAGTGTAATACAAACACAGGAAAATTAAAGTGTTAAAATATGTTTTTAAACTTTGAAAGTGTGAAAAAAAGAAGAACATATTCCTGTATTTTCCCCCTTTCTCCTACTCATAAACAAATCTCAGCTAATGTGACATAACCAAACTGAGTCAAAGTCTTCCATCTATCAGTTCCAAATTATTCCATATCAAAAGGTAAATAAGAATCTATTTCAAGTAAACCCACAATCTTAAGCATGTCAAAATAGCTCGATTCTTCACATATTTCTAATTCTTTCAACTGAAAAAAAAA
>VYZU01020760.1:521-14275 GCA_013401355.1 Ceyx cyanopectus | reverse complement strand
ACCAAACCACCAACAACAAAAAAGGCAAAATTAGTGTGTCTTCCTATTCCCCAGGCCTGCAAGGAAATGCCATGGGTGATCTGGGGGAATCTTGCTTAATCTGAAATATTTTTTCCTTTTCTGAAATATTTTTCCTCATGTGCATCTTAGGCTTGCACATGACACAAAAATTAACCTGGCTGTATTTTAATTCCATCATCTATAAAATGCAGATAATACCTGTTTGAAATGTTGTGAGATTAAAAATACTGTATAAATTAATTACAGGGAAAATAATGTAACTAAGATTTCACTTGAAAAGGAACTTACGAAAAGACCTGAGGAGTTCAATTTTCCTTGTCAAAATAATAAATTGAGTATATATTAGTAGAAACTGAATCTCAGAGTTTTCTTTCATCATCAGCTTTCAGGTTACCATCACCTGTTCATAGCTGTACTAAAAGCCTATTAAACAGCTACAGTAACGGACTAAAATCACTTTGCCAGCTGAAAACCTTTTTTGTATTTCTGAATCTGACTTTTTTCTCTCCCTCAGAATTATTGAAGTGGAGGAAAGAAATTGATGCTTTTTTTTTGTAAATCTTGCCTAGTGTCTTCTCAGTCTCCTTGATGAATCCCATTATCTGGAAAGTGAACTTTACAGTTCATATCTCTTTCACTCCTAATGCAGTTATTCTCCATTCTGTTATAATGAGAGTATTACATGGATAACTATGGAGCATTATATTCCAAAAGGAAAACTAATTTGGGAAAAAAAAAGAAATACTTCATTGTGAAACCTGCTTTTTTTTTTTTTTTAACTTAGGTATTTGAGATAGAATGCTTAGTAAGTTCACAGATATGGTAAATACACTGAACTACCTACTTACTGTAAATTATACTTTCCATTTCAGAATTTATGGACAGTGGAATCATTCCCTCTCTTCAATTACAATACTTGGGTGGATAGTTTGTGCTGCTGGACACGCTAAAAATAGATCTGTTTGACTTTTTGAAATGCATAACCATGCATGTTCTAGCTGTAGACACATTTTCAGTTGTTTGCCCTTTGACATGGTATTTTTTGCATTTGTGAACAGCACCAAATGAATTAGTTCCTGCTTTAATTATTAATTTTGTACCTTTTTCAGCTTTAGATTGTTTTGAAGTAGCTGTGCAGTACAGTATAATTTGTTCCACATAGAGCTGTGATTCAGGTAAAACTTGTTCTGTGCAGGTGTGTGGTAGTAGAGGTATTAGGTTTAAGCTTGACTTCAGCTGGTTGGCTTAGGACAGATGAGACTGTCCCACTTCCTATAGGATTTACTCCTCTTTGAAGATAATTAATAATGGCCAGTAATTTCTAGGGAGGGATGGGTCACTGCCAGTTGGCATAAATATGCAAGAAAGCTTGAGTGCTACACAGAATGTGCAATATATCGAGTCTGATCATTTGAGATCCTCTCATGCCATGAATTATACTTTGCTGAATATTAATTTTCTTCTTTTTCCCTTGGAAAGGAGGTTGGATAAAGACAAAGTAAAATTTTGTCAGATTTTAGCATTTGATTTAAAAAATCTAGTTGGTCCTGTTGTGATTTTCCCATCTTAGACATGAGATATTCACGATGTTAATTACTAAAAAATAATTCACTATGTTAATTCCTAAAATGGTAATATTACCTGCTAGGTTTAGGTTTCTCAGAATCTAATGAAAGAAATGAGGGAGGAAATGTAACTAAGCATGGGGAAACTGAGGTAGTCAAAGATCCATGCTCTGGCATGCATCAAATGGCTGTGGTATTTCTCAGACCCACATTATCACCAATAAACCAATGTAGACTCTAGGTTTTTTTTTCTGCTAACACAGTAAAATAAATCAGGAAATAAAAATAACAACAATTAAGGTTGAATGCAAATAAACTAAAACAGTGTAGATATCCACTCAATAGGAGACAAGACTGTGCAAGATACTATTAGGGTTTTTTTAAGTATCATGCCATTATAGTTTGTAAAAGGCAGCAGCATAACTAAATTAGATACACTGATATGTGTGCATGGAAAAATCTGCTGAAACCTGCCAAGTTTCTGCTTATAAACTTCTTTAGAAAATAACTTGTTTCTGGATGAAGCATGTTGAATCTTCCAATCTGCTGGTATGGTTAATTTAAAGAGCTAGAAAAATGGTTTAACAACCCTTCTTTGAGACTGTCAAACTTTTGCTTCCACTAACAACACTGTGTAATTGTAAAGAAGCTAAGTCTCGAGCTGATGTTGTGAAATAGCAATAAATGGCATTTTCTGCATTGTCAGACTATTGTCAACAGAAAAATAATGTTTTTGGTAACCAATCCAAGAACGAAAACAAAATTATTTGGGTTTGTTGCATCAAAATGTTTTGTTAAATATGAAAGTAAGCATTTAATTTGTAGACATTTGGAAAGAAAAAGAGAAGGAAGAATAGTTTTAAAATACTGCTAGGAAATGAAGGATCCTTTCTTCTGAGAGCTGTCATTACAGCTCTTAGCAAGGTTGCTGGTGAGCCAAGTTCCTTCTACCTGAGCAGACCGGGACTCTCCAAAGAATGCCCTAGTAGTCAGTGCCAAGTTTGTGCCAAGGATAGTCCCCATCTCTTCTGTTGATTATCTTTGACATAAGCAATAAACCCATGGGAAACTATCAATACTCTCCAAAGGGATATACTTCCCAGTGAAAAAGAGTGAGGAGGAGAGGGACTAAAAGAGACATTTTCTCAACAATAAATTACATTCTGAGAAAGACTTGCACTTCAGTAAGTGGAAAGGAGAGCAGACAGTTGCACTGGCAGCTCAGATCCTATTCAGCACAGTAGAAATTTTGGATCAGGTCATCACAGATGAAGGAAAACAATTTTGATAACACCTCACAGGAAATGTCTAAACCATGGAGTTACTTTATTAATGAAGCAGTATTGCTTTTTCTTCATTGTTCTAGTTCCACCACTCGCTAATTTTGCTCTGAGCAGGTTGATGAATTTGCAAAGATATTGTTATGTTCCAAATATTTTAGTGCCTAACTGGTCCAGTAGAAAAAGAAAAAATACTTTATTCTACCAAGTAAGGACTTACTAGGGGTCAGAAGAGATCACATGCTATTTTGCTGCGCTTGTCTTCTGCTTCCACACAGGACTTTTGTAGATTCTCCATATTGTCTGATAGTCTCTCTGAGACACAACCTTATACTCTGTAATGAGCAATGTGTGACGAAGCAAAGCTGGCAAATATTAGGATTGCCACCTCTGCAGCCTTCTGCAACATGTTAACCTCTGCCAAGTGATGTTACTTTTCCCCCTCCCATTATTAAGATGCAAGATGTGAGGGAGAATGACAGCAATTAGAATCATAGAATGTTTAGGGCTGGAAGGGACCTCCAAAGGGCATCTAGTGCAGCCCCCCTGCAGTGAGCAGGGACACCCTCAACTAGACCAGGCTGCTCAGAGCCTTGGCCAACCTCTTCTTGAATATCTGCAGGGATGGGGCCTCAACCACCTCCCTGGGGAGCCTGTGCCACTGAGCCACCACCCTCAAGGGAAAGAACTTCTTCCTGAGATCCAGTCTAAATCTACTCTTCTCTAATTTAAACCCATTACCCCTCGCTCTTTCATTACAGGTCCTTGGAAACAGCTCCTCTCCAGCCTTCCTGTAGCCCCCTTCAGGCACTGGAAGGTGGCTATAAGATCACCCCAGAGCCTTCTCTTCTCCAGTTTGAACAACCCCAGCTCCTTCAGCCTGTCCTCATAGGAGAGGTGTTTCAGCCTCTGTGCATCTTTGTTGCCCTCCTCTGGACCCACTCCATCAGCTCCATGTCTTTCCTGTGCTGAGGGCTCCAGAACTGGATGCAATACTCCAGCTGAAGTCTGAGCAGAGCAGAGCAGAGGGGCAGAATCACCTCTCTCCATCTGCTGGCCACACTTCTCTTGATGCAGCCCAGGATGCCATTGGCCTTCTTGGCTGCCAGTGCCCACTGCTGGCTCATGTCCAGCTTCTACATCTTTTCTATTACCATTAGACATGTAATGTCTCATATATAGCACCACACCACTCTGGTGTAGTGTTATATTCCCAGATTTTTACAGAGTGCGGGAACTATGAGATATAAGGAGAGCATAAGAAGAAAAGAGAAGCTAGGGAAGAAGGGGAAGACACTGTGTTTTCCTGTACATCAGTTTTCAGACATTTCAGGACATGTGCTTTCACTGAAGGTAAATTGACCTTTAAGTGTAACTCAGTTATATGATAAAGGGCTGAAAACAGCTTTAATTCTCCTCTTAAGTATGGGTAAATTTTGTTTAGCTTTGGCACATATTTTGCCTTTTCTGTTATTTCATATACAAAATGAGAGAGAAGAAATAAAGGTAAGCACTGGTCTGACTGGAAGGAAACCCTGAAAAATTGTGTTGAAACTTGTTCTCCCTTCAGAAGCAAGCAATGAAGAAGTTCTTTGATGAATCCTTTTAATGGACCGTGGCTACTTTTTATTTTCTACATTGAAAATTTCTACGTTTCTGACTTCCACAGGTTCACCAACCCTGAGCAATTTAATGATCCTAGGAATATTTTTAAAAAGACCTCTCGCTTTTCTCTATGTTAACTTTTTATTCCTTTCCATTTTTAGTCACATTTTTATTTCTCTTTCCTTTATTTTTTTTTTATTCTTCAGGGACAAACCTCTATTTTTTTGTCATCTGCAGGGAGAAATTCTCTTACAGTCAGTACATAAGTTTCATGCACACCCTCCTGCATTTTGTTAACAATCAGCTGTTAAGTGCACCTAAGGTGCATACAGGTAGGCTAGCCAGGACTGTTAGTCCCCCACTTGTTTTCTCTAAAGCAATTTAATCCTCTGGTAAGTAAAGTGTTTTAAAAACATGTAAAATAGAAGCTGTATTTTCTCATTTTTGTTAAGTAATACTTAACTATGGCATGAACCCACAATAACTCCATAAAAGGCTGCAGAGAATTAGATAATTTTCCCAAGTTACTGTATAGTATTCTGTGACCTTGTCAATATCTGCTCATACATTGTCTTGATTTCTGTGTCTTCTGTTCTCTTTAAAGCTTTCTTTTGCCTTTTACCAAAGATCTTGCTTGCATGTCTGTCGACAACTAATACAAATAGAGACAATGACATGTAGCTTAATACTTCCTAGAAAAGGTTGATTTTTTTTTTGATTTTTTTTTTAATTGTGGTGAAGCTAATGATACAATTTCCTATTTACAAGAGCACTGAGACATTCCATAGCTGGAAAAATTCTATTGTTCTCGGTATCAATGACAACTTGTAGCAACTGAAAAACTGGACCAGTAAATTAATTGGATTTTCAGGTGAAAAAAATGCCTGACTCAGAGTTTGGTCAAAAGATTGGTTTTTAAAGGATCTTTACAGTAATAAAACTTTTTAGTGAAATAAAACTAAAGCAAAATATAATTCCCTGCCTGCAAACATGTCAGGAATGCTGCCCAGTGTTTGATGTTGCCAATTGGACTCTGGAAACTTCTGTAACTGGTTGCAACAGAGGGAAAAGATAACAGAGCACTAATAAGAACCTCAGCAATGCAGAAGTCAGAACCAATGAGAACAAGCAAGACGAAAACAAGAAATCTCTGCTATCTACATGAATCTCTTCTGAGAAGACTTAGAGTAGCTAAGTTTTGAAAAGATAGATAAATAACTCATGGAAAAAAAAAAAAGAATGAGATGACCTGAATGATCTATGAAGCCATCAGATGCATCTGAAATAGACCCTGGGAAAGCAGGTGGCTGAAATTAAATGAGCTGATAGGTAAGTTATCTAAATATTGGCAGTGTAGGGGTAATGGCTGGATTTGATGATCTTGAAAGTCTCTTCCAGCCAAATCATTCTGTGATTCTGTGATTCTGTAAATGATCTCTAAACATTTTTAAAACAAGGTCTAGGGCTTCTGTCTTGGAATCACAATGGAGGATCTTACCTGTGCTTTAGGTTACATGTAATAAGGAGAAGGTGATTATGCTGGAGATTCATATTATTTATGGTTGTGAAACTGTGTAGATTTTTAGAAGCAAAGATGTTAAATTGTTCATATACTTNAACAGAGCACTAATAAGAACCTCAGCAATGCAGAAGTCAGAACCAATGAGAACAAGCAAGACGAAAACAAGAAATCTCTGCTATCTACATGAATCTCTTCTGAGAAGACTTAGAGTAGCTAAGTTTTGAAAAGATAGATAAATAACTCATGGAAAAAAAAAAAAGAATGAGATGACCTGAATGATCTATGAAGCCATCAGATGCATCTGAAATAGACCCTGGGAAAGCAGGTGGCTGAAATTAAATGAGCTGATAGGTAAGTTATCTAAATATTGGCAGTGTAGGGTTAATGGCTGGATTTGATGATCTTGAAAGTCTCTTCCAGCCAAATCATTCTGTGATTCTGTGATTCTGTAAATGATCTCTAAACATTTTTAAAACAAGGTCTAGGGCTTCTGTCTTGGAATCACAATGGAGGATCTTACCTGTGCTTTAGGTTAC
The DNA here is from genome assembly GCA_013401355.1 of Ceyx cyanopectus. NCBI lineage: Eukaryota > Metazoa > Chordata > Aves > Coraciiformes > Alcedinidae > Ceyx > Ceyx cyanopectus. The sequence continues at coordinate 7,746 of VYZU01020760.1, read as the reverse complement.
ATGTAATAAGGAGAAGGTGATTATGCTGGAGATTCATATTATTTATGGTTGTGAAACTGTGTAGATTTTTAGAAGCAAAGATGTTTTGAATGCAGTGTACCAAACCTGACTTAAACCAGTGTTGTAACCACCAAAATCACAGCTTTACTGCATTTTAAGTGTACTGTATACAAGGAGAATTGATATTGCCCAAGAATATGTGAGGACGAACCCACAAGTTTAACTAGACAAGAAACAACATCTACACTACACATGGCAATGTTTGTGGTATAATATGAGAAAGCCAGATTGTGTGGCTTTTTAAAAAATTCTATAGGACAAATAGATACTCTAATTGCCCAGTTTTGTGCTAAAATTCTAGGAGGAATTGGCCTTAAAGTGAAATGAGACCTGTTTAGGAAAGGAATTCCTCAAAAGTATTTTAATCACAAACTCCTCTTCTCCATGTACTTGAGAAATGTCATTTTATGAAGTTTGAATATCTGTGATGGCATAAGATGGTGATTGTGATTGTATGCTCAGATTTACCCTGAGCTCTGTTTCCTGAAACTTAAAAAAATATATATAATTATTTGGTATAATGAGGTTTGTAACTAAATAAAACGTGTTGCAGAGTTAGTCCACCTTCCCAGAAAAAGATATCTGAATGTGAGTTCAGCAGCTGGAAAAGGCAGTACTGAGGAAAAAAGAGGCTTAGCTATTGGATGCCAGATAGACTCAACATTGATGCCTAGTATTTTGTCCTATCTGGTGTCTGTAATAAAAAAGTGAGTAGTATGGTGTAGGTCTAGTAATGAGTAACAAGACAGACTGACCATGCCACAGAGTGACAGGACTATACATTTTTTAGACATTTCCCACTTCCAATATGTCTTTTCTTGTGCTGGAGTGGAACAGTTAGTTCAGGCACTGAAGGGGAGAAATGGAGACTGACGAGGAGGTAGTAACATGGTGCAAGGCAATGCTGATGAAGATAGTGAGAAGGGCTGTTTTCTAAGTAAAAATCAGGAGAATAGAATGCTTAGAGGTCTGTGCTTGTGTGTGGCTTATATTCCTTGGGTCTACCTCATTTTTGCTTTAAAAATCAGATTCTCAACTTAGTAATTTTTTATGTTCTTAGACTATGTGGTGTTATCAATTTTTTCTTAACAAATGAATTGAAATTACTTTATAAACAGTCAAAATATCAAAATAGTGTGATTTTAATATCACACAACCATAGAATCATAGAATGTTATGGGTTGGAGGGGACGTAGGAAGATCACTCAGTCTAGCCCCCCTCCCAGAGAAGGATCACCTAGACCAAGTCACACAATAACAGATCCAGGTGGGTTTTGAATGTCTCCAGAGATGGAGACTCCACAATCTCCCTGAGAAGCCCATTCCAGAGCTCTCATCCTCACTGTGAATAAATTCTTCTCCCGGTTTACCCTAAACCTCTTGTGCTCCAACTGACTCCCATTGCCTCTTGTCCTGTCATTGGATGACATTGAGAAGAGTCTGGCTCCATCCTACTTACACTTGAATTTAACATATTGAAAGACATTGATGAGGTCCCCCCTCAGTCTCCTCCAGGCTAAAGAGCCCCAGCTCTCTCAGCCTCTCCTCAGCAGGGAGATGCTCCATTCCCCTAATCATCTTGGTGGCCCTGCACTGGACTCTCTCCAGTAGCTCTCAGTCCTTTTGACCAGTGCAACTTGAATTTGATGTGTTTGTAAAATGTTTCAGTCACTGCAAAATGTTTTTAAGCACAGGGATAAGAAATCATAAATAGAGAACTCCACTGTAGAAGACAAAAATATTTTATTTTTTAATGTTCTTTCAATCTAAAAGATTTGACTTCTCTTGTCTGGAGGATGAGTGTGATTGCAGCATGATGCACAGGGAAAAGGTTATGAGTACTTTAGAAGTACTTGTGGGATGTGTTGTTGTTAATACAATGACTAAGACATTTGTACACTTGCAGTTGGACCACATGCTTCTTGTGAAAATTATTAAATGTAATAGCTTTAACATTGTATTTTTAAATTATTATTTTTTAAAAATTTTTATTCTGTTACAGTAACTTTAGGTGCAATATTTCTGAACTATGAGCAAGAACCAATAATAGTTGCAGACTTGTAACAAGAAGACATGGCTGGAACCCAGAACTCCTGAACTCCTGTGCATCATAGAGTTATTAAGTCTCTGTACAGAACTTTGCATCTTATTGAAACCTCTGGGCTAACATTTTAAAACATTAACATGGGATATTCAGTCATAAAGACTGAGGAAAATGCAACCTACTTTTTTTTTTTTTCCTTAGAACTAGATATTGAAATACCTATATGCTATTTATTTTTTTCATTTGTTTGTTTAAATAGAAAGTGGCAGTAGTCTTGAAACATTTGATTTTTTTTGTTGTTTCACTTGTTATATAGAGCAGTGGCTAATGAAAATATTAGAACCTGTCTAGTCTGGGTGGTATTTTTTCTCTACTGGCACATACATCCTTCTACCCAAAAGCTTGCATTGATCACTGTATAACTAATTTTAAAAACATGGGAGAAGTAGTAGTGTGTTAGTAGCAAGTTAATATTTCCTGCACTTTCAGGAACACTTCCAGGAAGGTGGCAACCATAACTTCCCCAGGCAACCTGTTCCAGTGCCTCACTGTAAAGAAATTCTTCCTAATATCTAGTCTAAATCTACCATCATCCAGTCATTTCCACTGCTCATCTTGTGGACAAAGATGTTAAACAGCAGTGTGAAAAAAAGACTTTCAATAATTTTTCAATTGTAATCTTAACAGCAACCTCCTTGAAGTGTTTCCTGGATATGAAACTTAATCACTATTTATTCTACTTCTCTAGTAGGTCTGAAGCAGACTGTTGAGCAGGACTAGAGAATAGTATCACTGGTAAGTTAAAAAACACCAAAAGTCCTTGTTATGAGTACTGGCTTACAATCTCTTCAATAGTTGAAGAAGTACTTTCATGAAGCATATGTAATCTTGTATGTCCATCAACTTACTAGGCCAGTGTTCTGACAGGGAAGGATTCCTTTATTTGTGTGAAGCAGCTGTCTTTTGAAAGGGTGAAATGCTTTGGGGTNTTTTTTTTTTTTTCCTTAGAACTAGATATTGAAATACCTATATGCTATTTATTTTTTTCATTTGTTTGTTTAAATAGAAAGTGGCAGTAGTCTTGAAACATTTGATTTTTTTTGTTGTTTCACTTGTTATATAGAGCAGTGGCTAATGAAAATATTAGAACCTGTCTAGTCTGGGTGGTATTTTTTCTCTACTGGCACATACATCCTTCTACCCAAAAGCTTGCATTGATCACTGTATAACTAATTTTAAAAACATGGGAGAAGTAGTAGTGTGTTAGTAGCAAGTTAATATTTCCTGCACTTTCAGGAACACTTCCAGGAAGGTGGCAACCATAACTTCCCCAGGCAACCTGTTCCAGTGCCTCACTGTAAAGAAATTCTTCCTAATATCTAGTCTAAATCTACCATCATCCAGTCATTTCCACTGCTCATCTTGTGGACAAAGATGTTAAACAGCAGTGTGAAAAAAAGACTTTCAATAATTTTTCAATTGTAATCTTAACAGCAACCTCCTTGAAGTGTTTCCTGGATATGAAACTTAATCACTATTTATTCTACTTCTCTAGTAGGTCTGAAGCAGACTGTTGAGCAGGACTAGAGAATAGTATCACTGGTAAGTTAAAAAACACCAAAAGTCCTTGTTATGAGTACTGGCTTACAATCTCTTCAATAGTTGAAGAAGTACTTTCATGAAGCATATGTAATCTTGTATGTCCATCAACTTACTAGGCCAGTGTTCTGACAGGGAAGGATTCCTTTATTTGTGTGAAGCAGCTGTCTTTTGAAAGGGTGAAATGCTTTGGGGTTTTCTTGTGTGTACGGGAGTGCTAAGATGAATTAAATATTAGAACAGCCCTAAAACCAGCTTTAAGTCTCTACTGGCTACTTTGGCACTTGAGCATGAATTGGTTTTGCAATTTTATTAGGAGGCAGGTCAGATGCAACCTTCTCATTGAAGAGGAGGTTGATGCTGGTGGGTTGGAATGAAAAAGTATTAAATTAGGTGTTGCCAGGCAAGGGTCAAGGACAGCAAAGGAAGGAGTGAGACAGGACCAAATGAAAGAAACTTTTTCTCCCCAGGGAGTCTGGGTCTTCAGCAAACTCTAGAAGACCTTGAGGGACTATGGGTTCAGGCTGAGAAAGACGAAGGACAAAGCTGTGAAAAATCTCATTTTCGTGCCAAGTTTTTAGAAGTTTTGAATCTTTCTCCCATGTGTTGGTGGATGAGAAGCTGACCAAGAAGGCCAATGGCAGCCTGGGCTGCATCAAGAGAAGTGTGGGCAGCAGATGGAGAGAGGGGATTCTTCCCCTCTACTCTGCTCTGGTCAGACCTCACCTGGAGTATTGCAGCCAGTTCTGGAGCCCTCAGCACAGGAAAGACATGGACCTCATGGAGCAGGTCCAGAGGAGGGCTACAAAGATGATCAGGGGGATGAAACACCTCTCCTATGGGGACAGGCTGAAGGAGCTGGGGTTGTTCAGCTTGGAGAAGAGAAGGCTTCAGGGTGATCTTATAGCCACCTTCCAGTACCTGAAGGGGCTACAGGAAGGTTGGAGAGGGGCTGTTTCCGAGGGCCTCTAGTGAAAGGACAAGGGGTAATGGGTTAAAATTAGAGAAGAGGATATTTAGATTAGATATCAGGAAGAAGTTCTTTATCTTGAGGGTGGTAGAGCAGGTTGAGGCCACATCCCTGAAGCTATTCCAGGTGAGGTTGGCCAAGGCTCTGAGCAGCCTGGTCTAGTTGAGGGTGTCCCTGCTCACTGCAGGGGGCTGCACTAGATGCCCTTTGGAGGTCCCTTCCAGCCCTAAACATTCTATGATTCTATGATCTCTACCTGGTGTAAATTCCGCTGAAATCAAACGCATTATGCAAGGATCTGGAACTATGTGTGAGAAACATTTATAATTGTATTCTCAAAATGAACATGAGTTCACAGAAATAGAGCATGTCTAGACAAATAGGTAACTATAAGAATCTAGTTATTGTATTGTACCATAATTTTTGCTATTGCTTGATGTTGTCAGGGTAACTGCTTTAATTAAGCACCTCTGAATTCCCTCTAACCTTTACATTATTCTCATCTGGATGGAGATAAACCTTCTATTGTTGTGTATGTGTCAATCCTTGGAGATATACAAGAGAAGGAACTGCTAGCTAGAGCACCTCTGAGGCTATCAGTTCTTTCACTGTTATGAACTATGCTAGATCTTTGCATATGACTGTTCATTTATCCAAGGAAATGTAAAAAATGCATTAATTCATTAAACTGATGATTTATATATACATAAAAAAATATGAANNTGTTTTTTTCTTCACTTGTGACATTAGATTTTGACTACTCCATTACGTGGATGTCTTCTGGACTGTTGTTGTTATGCAAAGAACGTTGGGTTCTTCAAGGGAGCAGAGGCTGTGATTTCCTAGGGGGTTGGCAGCTAAAGGAACTGACTTAACTAAAAACATGCATTGAAGAATTACCTGGCTGCAATTCTTGTGATTAAGTGTGGGCTGAATTTTTGGGGTGGTGAGAAGAAGGGTGCTGTGTGAGCAACAAAGCAGGTTACACACTGAAAGACTCGTGTGACTACTTGTTGCAGAACTTCCAAGCAGCTCTATAGATAAAAGATAATAAAATTGTACCTTTTATGCTGTCAGAATGCAAATAATCAGTCTGGATTGTCATTCTTTGAACAGAAAATATTCAGGTTTTTATTTCTGGGGGACCAACATTAGAAAATTTCAACATGAAGAGAACTCGAGTCAAAGGAGAAACATTTCAGCTGTGCATGTAACACTGTCCCTAGCTCTTCTATCTGCTGATGTTTTCCCATTCTTAGCAGTGCAGTTTGATAAGTGTTCAGAATTTTAGCAGCAACAGTAATTGAAGAAAAGTGCAATACAAAATGAATTGGGTGTACACTTTAAAATAAGAGAAATAGAACATATTAATGTATTCGTCTGTCTTCCTATTTCCTGTTATGTTTTGATTTTGTGTAAATTAAGAATAATGTAAAAAATGTGATCTTATTAAATAGAAAAGTAATAGTTATTTGAGATTAACAAAATTCCTCTCTTCAATATGCAGATTTATTTTTTTGTTGATCCTCAGAAAGAAATATTTTTGTAGTCCTTTAGAACTTGTCTTTATGTTTCACCAGGCAGAGTACAAGATACCATGTATTGCAAATAATAAATAATTTACATGGGAATTAGCATCTGACTCTAGAAAATTTATCTTCTCATTCTAAAAATATAGGCTGTTGCCACCAAAATTGAATTTAGCTAGTATTAGAAGAAAAATTTCTTCTAAGGTCAGAAACATTACATACACATTAATGTACACATAAACACATGCTCTGGCTAGAGATTTCAGAATATTCAAATCAGAGTTAAGCTCTCAAGCCTGAGAAGAACACCAAACAAAGGTGAACAATGAAAACTTCTGATTGTTTCACCTTCAGACTGTACAAGTCAGTCTTGTTATGATAGTCACTACCATCTGAGACAGTAGTAGCAATAATAGTTATTATATATTATATATATTATAATAGTAGTAGTAGTATATATATATTATAATAGTAGTAGCAATAATAATAGTTATTTTTGTTATATATCATTCTATTGTTATATTTCAAACCCCCCTAAATAAATCCATAACTCATTGTCTGGCTAGAAGGACCAGATGTGTTCTATGTCCTTCGACCATCAAAAGTAATACACAAGTTCTGGAGAAAAACCTCAATCTATAGCCTATGCTCTTGTATTTTGTCTTCTCAAAAAACGGTGAAATTTACAGTTTTGAAGGTTTTATTTTTTCATTTTAATGTCTTATATTACCAAAATGTAAAAGATATCTGAGAACTCAGTTAAGTGATATTGAAAATTTTCTTTAAAATACTAAGTTAAAGTGGCATATGCAAATTTTTCAGGGAGCTGTGTGTCCCATTTAGTGCCATATTGGATATTTTAAGTAACTGCTATTTCCATATCAAGGTTTGGGGTTGTTTTGGTATCTGATCTAGATTTTATTAGGCCAAACACAGCTATCTTGATGATGTCAGTACTGCTAAGAATATAAAGGCATCTGTTTGTGAATATGATCTTCCACAAGTATAATTTTTTTTTTCCTA
>VYZU01020755.1:0-30389 GCA_013401355.1 Ceyx cyanopectus | reverse complement strand
GGATCATCTAGACCAAGTCTCAATTAGCCAGTTACCTCTGTGTCTCCAACAGCAATTCCCAATTAGCCAGTTACCTTTGTGTCTTCCCATCACTGTATTGTCTTCAATGGACACAAAGTTCCCAGGCTGAGGTTCCAAATACTGCAAATGGGAAGAGACTGCGTCACAAGATGGCTCAAAAAAATCACCATCTATTTCAGGTTCTGTCCCTACATCCTCCTGGAGCTGGAATAAAACATTCCAGATTTTTGCTCAAGGAGCAAACTCTGTCCAAGCACCTCCCTGCCACTGCTCTGGGGGGACAAGAGGGAAGGGCAGTCCCTGCCAGCAGGTAACTCTGGGTTTGCTCCTGGGCACCCCCATGGTGCCCAGGGCCAGCAGGATTCAGCCAGCTGCCCCTCAGCCACCCACCAGCTGCCCCTGCAGCACAGGGGAGCAGGGCCACTGACTGTCCAGTGCTGCAGGGGCAAGACACTCCCCACAGCTGCTGGTGTTGGCTCTGGGGAGGCTGTGGCTGCAAAGGGGGATGGGCTGCTGGAGGGTTTGCTGAGGACAGTGTTGTGAATCCCCAGGGAACACCAAACAGCAGCAGGGTGAGGGATTTCATGCTGCTCACCTCCAGAAGGAAGTTCTCAAAGTTCCTCTCCCCGATGAAACAGACACCCATACTCTGCAAAGAAACTTCTTAGTGAGACCACAAAAGCAGAGAAAAGCATCTGAAGTGTTGTTAATCACCTGCCCATGATGGGCCTTCCCCCCTCTGATACTGATCAAAGCCCTTTTCAGCCAGCAGACAGCTACAAACTGCTTCCCAGGCCACAGACTGCTTCCCTTCCCAGGCCACAAACTGCTTCCCAGGCTGCTCTAGACAGTGCTGGGCTGTTACAGCTCAGAGTCCAGAGCAGCTGAGGGAAAGGTAGTGAGGAACACAAAGGGGGTAAGTGTTACCATGCCTCTTTTTTCTTTAGCACGTGGTGAAGGCCGTGCTCTGCTGCTATCTTCTTCACAAAGCTTTTTGTGAGGTCCCCTAAAGGGAAGATGGTTTTCCTCAGGGCCTCCTGGGAGATCTGGCTCAGAAAGAAGGTCTGGTCCTTCACGAGGTCAGCCCCCTGCAGGAGTTTCACAGCTGCAAAGAGCAGAACACACAAAGCATCTCAGCACCAGCCCCTCAGCACTGCAGCTTCCTCCAGGGTTCAGCCGAACAGCACTTCTGGTTTGGTGTTTCCAGGCAGATGTGAAGGACAGGGCTGTTCAGGTGCTTAAAGCCCACCTGTCTGGGTGCTTTCCCTCCACTACAAAGACCTGGGAAGATTCTGATCTTGTGCAGTGCAGACTCACAAACAGATCTCACCTTGTCACTGGCAAGGGTCCCCAGGAAGGGGCTTAAAACACCCCCCCCATTTCAGGGGAAGACAGGATGAAGATTCAAGGATCTTGTGCTGTTCCATAAGAAGAGATTTGGTTTTGCCCTGAAACCACACTGCTATACATCAGCATCATAATAATAACCAGCAGGTGCCCCTGCTGCTGTGGGCACCTTCACCCACCTGGCAGCTGAAGCCAGGCTGCCTGGAGACACCTGGGAACACAGGAACACCTGGCAGCAGAGCTCAGTTAATGGTAACACCCTGGTTTTCTCACACCACAGCCCCCCAGTGGGGGTCACCAGCAGGGGCTGGTTCTCCCTCTGCCCTGGGCTGGAAGCAGAGCAGCAGCTCCCCAGGGGCCTCAGCAAGTGCTGTGCTGTGCAGCAGGGTGGCTGTGCCCCTGTCCCCCCACACCAGAGCCAGGGCAAGGGGCACTTACAGTCTCTGACCTCAAAGCGGTTCCTGAAGAGGCTCCGGGGCCCTGCTGGGGGCTGCTGGGCAAACACCTCCTGGTCCTCCAGGGAGCTCCTGGCATAGTGCCCTGTAGCTATGGCATCGGCCCCTGCCCAGACACACACAGGCACAGGCTGACCTCCAGGCTGGGAGGATGGCCAGCAGCAGAGCAGGAGCCTGCAGACAAGCCCAGGCTGCAGCAGCTCTGCCCACGCTGCAGTCTGCCCCAGGAGGGTACACCCCCCACCCCAGGAGGGTACACCCCCCACCCCATGCTTTCCCCCTTCAGGGGTGGCATCCTCCTCTGATCTCCCCTGCCCAGCCCTGCACTGGCAGAGCCTTACCCAGGCTGTCCATAGCATAGTGCAGGAAGTAGTGGAATTTGATGTGCTTGTTGCAGACAATGTCAGGGTTTGGGGTCCTCCCCAGCTCGTACTCCTTCAGGAGGTCACTGCAAAACAAAGGTCCAGAGGTTGGCACTATTGGCACTACTACCCACTCACAGTAACCAGGGAGAAATATATTGATTTTCAAAGAAGGAATGCATTTAAAGCAACAGAAATGCTGAGTGTGAGAGCAAGAATCACTGCTCCCTGTTGAGGAGACTTCAGTGCTGTCAGCTCTGATCACCCCACATCCCCCCTCCCTGCCCAGAGCCAACAGAGGAGGCAGAGGTGTCTCACCTGAACACTTCATTCCAGTACTCCTTCACGTAGGACACCTGGTGGAAAGGGATGTCGAGCTTCTGACAAACCCGGTAGGCGTCCTCACAGTCTCTGTCGATGGAGCAAGCTCCCTGCTCGTCCAGGGGGTCCCAGTTCTTCATAAAGACGCCTGTCACCTGGTAGCCTGCGAAACGGGGGGAAGAACGGCTCGTAACGGGCAATTCCTACGGCCTCGGAGCGTGTTCCGGGGCTCGAGCAGCTGCTCCGCCCCGAGGGTGGCCGCGCTGCAGCGACCCGGCCCCGGCCCCGGGCTCAGCGCGCTGCGGCTCCCGCACGGGGAGCGCTCCGGGACACCCAACGCGACGCCATTCGCCGCTCCGAGCTTCCCCCACCTCCTCCCTTACCCCTCCCGCCTGCCGCCCCCCGCGCTGCCCGGTCCCCCACAGCCCGGGCCCCAGGCGGGGCTGCTCCGCCGGCCGGAGGAGGCGGGAGAGCCGGCGACAGGTGACGGGCGGTCGCCTCAGCCCCCCGGCACACGCACCCCGTCGGCGCAGCAGCAGGGCGGCCACGGCGCTGTCCACGCCGCCGGACACGGCGCAGACCACGCGGCGCCCCGCACCCAGCATCGCTCTGCCCCGCACCGCCCAGGCCTCGCTTCCGGCCTCCAGACCTCGGTTCCGGCCCCTTGGCCTCGATTCCGACCGACCGCGCATCACTTCCGGCGGCTCGGGGGGAAACGCGGCTCCCCGTGCGGGTTCCGATGCGGGCGGCAGCCGGGGAGGGCTACCGGGTGTCCCCTGGAGCCGACACGGGCTGCAGGCTCAGAAACCCACTCGCCTCTCAACAGCCCCAGCACCTCGCTCCAAATCGACCTGCTCACCATCATTTCTATTCTTTCATATATCGTTCCTATTCAGAGCAGAGCAAAGTCACCTCTCCCCCCGAGGGGCAGCTGGAGGGCTCTGCGGGCTGCTGTCACTGCTCTTATGGCCAAGAGCAGCCTGGCACAGTCCATCACAGCCGGGTGCTGCAGCAGCTGAAGAGGGGGCAACACAGGGGTGAGGGGCTGGAGAATCAACCTGGGAGGAGCTGGAGGGCTGGGGGGAGACTCCTCACTCCACAGCTCCCTGCAGGGCCAGGGCAGAGGCGGGTGCTGCTCTGACAGGGGAGGGTGGACAGCAGAAAACCTCTCCTGGGGGGTGAGCCTGGCACAGGCTGCCCAGGGACTGGCTGCAGCACCCCCCCTGCTTGTGTGTCACCTAGAGAAGGGAATGAGGAGCTGGAAAATCCCTCTCCAGCTCTTGATAATTACCTGGCACACCAATCTCCACCCAGGACAGGCTTGCTGCTGATACCTACCCTGGCTACTCAGGGGGCACTTTCAGTTGCACCCTCCTGCATTCCACACCTCCAGGGCACAGCCAGGCAAGAAAGCAGGGTTGAAAGCACTCTTTATTTCTGATTAAAACCTGGTTGCACACAGGGGACAAGGAATCAAAGGGCAGCTGCTGGGGAATAAAAAGGGACAATGCAGAGCCTGTCCCTCTGCCTTAGGGCAGCTCAGCCACCAGCAGGGTGGGACTGTCACATTGCTCCTGGCTCACAGAGGAGGTACAGACACCCCAAGCCTGAAGGAGTAACCCCTCAGCACTTGAAGGACCACAAATGACAAGAATTCTTCATCTCAACTTCAGCTCAAAACTTGAGGAGAGGGGAATCCAGGTTTTCCTTGTTGACATCAGGGCTCAGGGTGATCAGGGGAGAACTCAAGTCAATGAGCTGGAAGAGAAGCAGTGGCTTTAGCTACTGCAGCCCCCTGCACAGCAGCAGCCACCCCCCAGCCCTCAAGAGCTGCATCCCCAGTCACCAACATGCACTGGCAGCCTCCAAGCCCCAGCACACCAAGAACACTGGCCCAGGAGTGCCTGTACCCTCAACTTCCAACACAGCTCTCAGCCAAGGCAGGGCTGAGGGGAGGAGAGGAGGAGGGACAGACTTGGTTGGTTGCTCATTTTTTTGTTCCAGAAATGAGCTGCTGCTGCCACCAAGAAGTGAACATGGGCCAGGAAAGGGACAAGGGTGCAGTGCTGTGCTGCAGCCAGCAGCAGCTCCTGCTTCACAAGGGTTCCACTCCTGCCAGCATTAAGTGCTCTCCATCCTCCTCTTCCTGCATGCAGGCTCCTCACTGAGCTGTGGCTTGGACACATTCACCTGAAACACTGTTCTTTTAACTCAAGAACATGTGTTTAATGGGAGCTCACATGGTGCTAATCTCCTCAGGGAGCTGCTCCACGAGCCAAGGGACATGTTCTGTGAGCTCACAGGGTGCTAATCTCCTTGTGGAGCTGCTCCAGGAGCCAAGGGACATTCTCTGCTAGCCCACGTGCCCCAGAAGACTGGCTAACTCACCTTGAGCTGCCCTGAGAGCACAGGCTTCAGGGGAGCAGGCTGTGTCACTTCAGGGGTGTTGGAAAGGTCAATCAGGGGTCTGCTCTCACACTCCAGAGGGCAGGGGAGAGGTTTGAACACTGCAATGTCTACCAGTAGGGCCTTGAAGAGAGAAAGAAGGCAGTGCAGGTTTAGCACACCCAGCTGTGACAACACAGGACAGGGTTGTCTGCTCAGTGCTACAGCCTCAGCTCTTGCTCTGCCAGTGGCTGCCACAGCAAACAGGAAAATACAGACAAAACAGAGCTCTCTGGGGCAGAAAACTACTTTTCCTCTAAAAAGCACAGTTAGGGTGAATTAAAAGCAGAATTGTAACTTGGTGTTTGGCTGCAATGCTTGTGCAATGGGGTGTGGTCACTAACTGCTCTGTAGAGCCCCAGACTTGATCCTCTGAACAGTTTAACTCACTCACTCGATCCTCTGAACAGTTTAACTCACTCACTCACTCCTCTGAACAGTTTAACTCTCACTCCTCTGAACAGTTTAACTCTCACTCCTCTGAACAGTTTAACTCTCACTCCTCTGAACAGTTTAACTCTCACTCCTCTGAACAGTTTAACTCTCACTCCTCTGAACAGTTTAACTCTCACTCCTCTGAACAGTTTAACTCTCACTCCTCTGAACAGTTTAACTCTCACTCCTCTGAACAGTTTAACTCTCACTCCTCTGAACAGTTTAACTCTCACTCCTCTGAACAGTTTAACTCTCACTCCTCTGAACAGTTTAACTCTCACTCCTCTGAACAGTTTAACTCTCACTCCTCTGAACAGTTTAACTCTCACTCCTCTGAACAGTTTAACTCTCACTCCTCTGAACAGTTTAACTCTCACTCCTCTGAACAGTTTAACTCCTGTGTGTGTGCTAAGGGGTCTGCAGCAGATACTGCATGGCAGCAAGGAGCCTAACAGGGAAATATGGATGCAGCAGCACCAATAGTTCACCTACAGATGATTCTACCATGAGTATTTGTAATCAATAGCCACTTTGATAGCTTCATAAATCTTTCCACCACCAGTAGAGTCCTCTCTCCTTGATGCCTGTGCAGTGCCAGCTTCCTAGTGAAGCCAGCAGAATGCTGGGAGAGGGGGAAATGTTCACTGGGCTGTAAACTAAGTGTAGTGCTGCTGTGGAGGTGAATCCTCACTCACACCAGCTCAGTGGAGCCAGCTGTTCAGTGCCACAGCAGGCACCAGAGGGTGCCCACAGTTGGTGCCCCTTCCCTTTGTGTGTGCTGAAGGGGTTTCCCACTTAGATACTTCATCTTGACATTCACTCTCCAGCAGGTTGCTTAGAGCTGTAGAAAAATGTGATTTCTCACCTCAGTTTGCTTCTCTTCAGTCAGCTGGTTTTCTGCCTCAACCTCCTGCAGTTCACTCTCTACCAGCTCTGAGGCAGACTTTTCAGGTGAGAAGTTCAGGGCAAGAGGCAGCAGAGGTGGGGGAGAGATTTCATCTTCTGAAGGTACCTCTGTCCTGCTCTCTCTTGTCTGTTTAGAACTAGGGGAAAGAGCACAGGTTATAATTGAGTTCTTCACATCACTTCACTCAGACAAGCCCATGACCTAACCTTTTACCCCAACTCTGAGTGATCAGAAGGCTTCCAACATTTTCACCCAAAACTATGCTAATTAACAGCAAAACACAGGACCTTTCAAGCTGGATAAACATATAGCACATATGCATGCAAAAAAAACAAACCAACCTAATGACTTCAAAATGAATTTAATCTCACACTGGTACAAACAGCCTGAACTTCACACATGGGAGTCTGAGACTGAAGAACAGCCCAGCAAACAGGCAGTGCTGCTGCACACCACCCCCTGAGGCCCTGCTGGAAGGAGGCACTGACATCAGCTGAAGCACCAAAGCATCATGCAGCCTGACTAGCACGATGAAGTCACTGCAGGGAAATTGTTTTTCTGGGAGAAGACACTACTTTGGCCATTGAGGCTAAGGGACAAGTTCAGTTTTCTAGCCATGAAGCAGTCCTGCTTCACTGCTCAGCTCCAGCAGCCATGGAGCAAGCTGCATCCATACCCATGGCACTGAGAAGATGCTGTGCTGGCACAGGAAAATGACATGATTTTCACAGCAAACATCATGAACAGTGCAGGATTCACCCATTCTGCAAGCAACTGTTCAAATGAATATAGCTGAACTTGCTCAGAAGCCAAAGTTCAGTCAAAGCCTTGGCTTTTGGCTGATGGCTTCCCCCATTTCCCAGCAGCAGAGGCATAAGCAGTCATGTTTTTTTTACCAGCTGCTTATCAGAAGACAACAGCAAAGTCATGCCAACACCAAATCTGTTTCAGAGACAAATCTTAAGCTGTGTACTAGTTTTTAAGTAGCTGTTGTCCCATCTCAGTCAGGCTCACAGTACTTTCCCAGTGCCAGGATGCAACTCTTGAGCCCCACACAGATGCCAGTGCCTCATCCTGGCACGTGGCAGTGCCCTCCAACCCCAGGTCACCACTGACCCCTGCAGAGGCAGCAGGCCTACAGTGTTTCACGTGTGGCCACTTACCCAGCTGGGAGAGGCTTCCTGGCAGAGCAGCCGGCACTGAGGCGGGCAGCAGCAGAGCGTGGAGGCAGTGCCAGCCTGGGAGCAGTTCTGGGGGTCCCTGCTGGCAGCGCCGAGCTGCGCCGCACCGGCGTGGGCACCTCAGCGTTCTGCAGGGGACCAGCCTTCTGCAGGGGGACAGGTCTTTGCAGGCTGCCAGCCCTCTGCAGGCTGCCAGCCTTCTGCAGGGGGACAGGCCTTTGCAGGCTACCAGCCCTCTGCAGGGGGACAGGCTTTTGCAGACTACCAGGTCCCTGCAGGCTGCCAGGCCTCTCCCCGCAGGAGCTCTGGCAGATGCTGCCTCCCCAGGCTCTGACAGGAGTGCTGGATGCCATGGCACTGCAAACAGAAAGGTGCATTAGCAAAAGCAGCTGTGCTGGAGCCAGACACCAGCTCCCTGAGGGCAGAGAGGGAACAGCAGTCACCCCAGGTACTGTCACAGCACAGCAAGGGCTCTGACCCACAGTGCTGAGCACTCTGGTGTGGCTCAGAGCACAGACACAAGCCTTTCTGAGGGGAGGGGGCAGAGGCTGTTGGTCTGTGGGTGTTACACAGCAACCTGCAGGCCCCAGGGGACTGGACAGTGAATCCACAGCTTTTAGGGGTCACACCCAGCCATCCTAAGCAGCAGCCCCCAGCACATTCCACCTGCAGGTCAGCCCTACCTCCCAAGCAGGCCACAAGCTGTTGCTCCACGAGATGGTGTTGCTCTTAGTGCTGGTTTGCTGGATGGTGTGTCTAAAGAGAAAAGTTTCAACTGCTGTGCACATGTTTGCTGTGAAGGCACCTCAGTTAACACAGCACTGCCTTCCCAGGGGTGGGCAGCAGGGTGATGAGGCACAGAACAAGCATTCAACATCTGCTTTGGATGGCCCAGCTGGCAGAGGGTGACCCAGGCACGTGCTTACCTCCAGCCCTCACTGGGCCCTTGGCTTGACTTGTGGGGACAGACAGAGCTCTAGCCCTGGGCTTTGGGCACAGGCTTGCTTTTACTGCACTCTGCAGGGTGGGAGCAGAGCTCAGCCTCTGAATCCCACCACCCACGGCCTCAGATGACGTTGCAGGAGCTGAAGGCTTAGCCAAGCTTGCAGCACCAGGTATCCTGGAAGCAGCAGCTGGTTTAGCTTGCTCCCTGCATCTCTCAGTGCTGGCAGCCTGCAGGGATGACAGCCTGGTAGGTCTGGGGGGGCCCAGCCTGCCTGTGCCACACGACAGCCTCGAGCCACTCACGCTGGCTCCTGAAGATGTGCTTGGCTTTCCTGAAACACAGAGTTGGACTTTGAGCCATGACTGAGGCCTACAGCTGAGTGCCAGAGTCATCCTGCTCACAGAAGGAACAGCACCTGCAGCAGCCAGAGATGTGCCAACAGCCCCAGAGTAAGAACAGCTCCTGCAGACTCACTGCCTGAGCTGCCCAGCTATTTCCCTGCTGTCAGTCTCCCCACTCTCCTGAAGTGAGAGAAGTCTCCTCAGGGAATGTCAGAGTGGCAGATTCAAGCCACACTCACAGCATTTTCTCTGTTCCCTGGGGCAGGCTCTCCAGAGGGTTAACAGCCCAAAGCAGCTCAGCCTGAGCCATCCCACAAATGCTTCTCTCATTTCTGAGTGGTTCCTGCTCTTAGTCTGTAGCTTACTCCATTCACAGGATAAATCTTGGCCAGATGCTTCCATCTCTTGGCTGCATTCAGTTCTTCCCCCACAGGAGAAATCCATCTGTGCCAGACCCTCACATCAGGCATCACGTTTGCATGACTCCATGTCTTGCAGGATCCACCCAAACCCCACCCCAAAGCCAGAGCCCAGGCCATGCTCAGCCATTCAGAACTGCCTGTGGCACAAACCTCTGTCCTTACCTTTCTTTCCTACGGGAGAAATGGGTAAGCTGGAATTCAGGCTGCAGCTCATGCTGGAAACTGATGATGATGAAGATGAAGTCATCTTTCTTGTCAGACCAGTGGCAACACCAGGGAGTTTCAGAAGTGTTTTCTTTAAGCCAGGCTGAATCAGACAATACAGTTTTTCTTTTGAATAAAGCATTTAACACATCACTTTACCTTGCTTTTTCTTGCAATTACAGCTTCTTATCTGGGAATTTCAGAGGCTCCTTCCTCAGACTACAGTGTGAGCAGTGAATTCTCAGGAACAAGTCACTGTCTGGGTTGTTGCAGAGAATGAACACAGATCTAGGAGGTGATCCTGCTCTGGAAGGGGGCTGGACTCCATCTCCAGAGGTCCCTTCCAACCCATGGGATCCTGTGTGGCCAGCAGGTCAGGGAGTGATCCTGCCTCTGGACGCAGTTCTGGGCAACTGACTGTAGGTGGGACAGGGCCTCCTGAAGTCACCTGCTCCAGCCTCAGCCATGCTGAGACTGTTGGAGTCATGCAGCATGGAAAGAGGTGTCTGAAGAGTCAAAGCTGCTGCAGGTATTCTACCTTTATACAAGTTATTATTACAGATATAAGGCTGACATATCTTATAGCTTTAAACTTGAAAGTAAATGGTATTTTACTTTTAGTTATCATCAGAACATCACTTTTCATGCCAGGAATGCTTGCCATTACCTTACTTGGTGCAGGAAGGACCCTCCTGCCTTGCTCTGAGGAGCTGCCACTGAAGGAAGACTCAAAGACATCAGAGGCAGCATTAGATTTATCAGAAGCTGGGTCTTCAGATGATCCTCTGCAGCTCAGGTTTCTCTGTGCAGAGCTGCTAGGCTGTTTTCCTGCTTTGGGCTGCAAATTTCAGTGCAACATTTAAAAAAAGCAGCTTTTTAGACAAACTGGTATTTTTAACAAACAAGGCAACAGTCAATGGAAGAACCTTTGAGCCCAGCCCTTAGTTTAAAGTTAGTCTTGGTCTATCTGCCAAGTGCTGGAACATGGCTGAGCCCAAATGATGATTCCTAGGTGGCTACTGCACCTCAGAATCTGCCCTTTTATATATATATATATATTCAGAATACAGTGGAAATCTGCCCACAGCTTTACACTGCCACAGTCATAGCAGATAAACCAGGTGGCTAGTGCACCACAGAACTTACCCTGACTTTTATTTATATTTATATATATATGTAAAATCATGATTCCTGCCAGGGTAGAAAACCATCAGCCTGAGGTCTTATGACCTTCTAGGTCCCTTCCAATCCCTACCATTCTGTGCTTGTGAGGCAGAAAGCCATCAGCCCCAAGTTCACCTGGGAAAAAGAGAATCTTGCAGACAGCTGAAGCACCCCCAAAGCACACAGATTAAAGGAAGCAGTGCCCAGCAGCTCCTTACCTTCTCAGCCAGCAGCAGGCTGCCCTTTCCCAGGGGCAGCTTGGCAGGTGTCTTGGCAGCCCCTTCCCGTGCCCCCCGCAGGCCGGCAGGGCTGTCGCTGGCCGCGGGCAGGGCTGTGCCCCTCCGGACAGCAGGTGGCAGGAGACACGCCGGGCTGTCCCACACGCAGTACGTCTCCCTCTTCACTGCCCGGGGACTCCTCTCCACCACCGGCTTCCTCAGCATCTTCAGCTTTGCCTTGGGGTCCCCCAGGAACTGTTCCCCACCGTGGTTTCCCTGCTCCCCTGGGGGGCTGGCTGGGGGCTGCCTGCTCTTGGCCTCAGTCTCTATCTGCAGCGTCAGCAGATGAGCTTCTCTGAAGATCTCCACGAAGTTCTCCTCTGTCAGAGGGCTCCACGTGCAGCTGACAGCATCAGCAGCAGACACCCTCTGCTTTTCAGCCTTTGCTTTTGCTTCGATGCTCACAGCAATGCACTTTTCTTTGTGCCCCACAGGTCCAACAAAAACCTCATCTTCATTGCCACTGGGAGGGGGGAAAATAGTCAGACCAGCACCTTCCTGTGTTCATTCGACAGGTATGCAGATCATTATAGATATATAATTATTATAATCTACTACCTGTAGACCCCTCACATACCTTGCTGGAGAGAGTGAAAGGTCGAAATCAAACTTTTCATCAGTCAGAAGAGGACAGTCTGAAACTGAAACAAGCAGCATTATGTCACAGGGGGAATCTGCAGTAAAAATGGTTGCACTGGGCTTTGGCTATTTGCTGAGGCTGACAGCAGCTGGCCAGGAAAGTTTTACCTACCCAGATTAAATAATTAAGCATGTTTTAGGTCAAAGAAATTGGAAGTACAGCTGTGAACATGATCACAAGTGTGAGAGATGGCCAAACAGGAAACACTGCTGATTGAAATGCTGATTTCTAAGCATACAATGGGTCTGATTGTGGGAAGGGCTATCAGAAAACTCAATCGAGAAAACTCAGAATATAGAATCCAGAGCTACAGGACACCACAGCTGTCCTATCAGTCAGGTCTTCTCCAGCTCAGGTCACCCCAGGACTGCCAGAGAACAGGCCAGGGCAGTCCATGCAAGGAAAGGAGTACCCAGAACAGGATCCAAAGCAGACACAGCAGTCTCCTGAGCTGTCTTAGCTGCTCATAAGGCACACACCAAGTAGAGAGCATCCCAACGTGTTCTCCACCTACCATTGCTCATGGAAACACTTGGTTTTTCTTCACTCTTACTCCAGCAAGGTGCTGCCACCTCTTTTCCTTCCTCCATAGCTTCAGGAAAACAGAATTAGCTGTGCAGATTTAAAAACAGACAAAACAGCAGAATTTTAGGATACTGCCAAATTATCAGAGGCAAACAGACAGACAGACAGAGAGCCGAGGGGACTGACAGAACCCCCCAGACAGACACACAGACACAGCCAGGGGAGCAGAAGTCACCCAGGAGCCTCGCGAAGGGCCGGGAGGTGCCACCCCCCCCCAATCCCCCCAGAGGCGAGCTCGGGTCGCACCCGCCCCCTCCCGGACCGCAACGGCCCCGGTACAGCCTGGCCGCGGGGGGAGGCCCCGGGGGAAGGCTGGGAGGCCCCGGGGAAGGGTGGGGAGGCCTGAGGGAAGGGTGTGGAGCCCCGGGGTGCCGCTGACCGCCGCAGAGGCTCCGCAGCGGCTCCGCAGAGGCGGCGGGAGAAGCAGCGCGGCCGCCGCTCGGGCGTTTGAAATCGCGGCGCGTCACGTGACGCGCGCCCTGCGCGCCCATTGGCCGGTTCGCAGCCTCGCGGCGGCCCCGCTGCCCGCTGGGAGTTGTAGTTTCCCGGGGCTGCCGTGTGGCCGCCCGTCGGCGGGTTTAGTGGCGGATGAAATCGACGCGGTTACTCGGGGTGTCCACTCGGGGTCTGGTAGAGACAGAGAGGGGCTCCTGGAGCGGCCCTCAGCGCGCCCGGGGGCTGCCCGGCTGCAGCAGGCACCTCTCACACGGGTGCCATGTCTGGGCCGTGGCCGCTCTGCCCTGGGCGGCCTCGCAGGCCCGGCCCCGTCTTTGGCGCTCAAGTGCAGGGTCTTGGGTTGGGAGGGACGGTTCAGAGTAACCCAGTCTAACCCCCTGCAGGGAGCAGGGACATCTGCAACTAGAGCAGGGTGCTCAGAGCCCCATCCAAGGGGCTGGGGCACCCACCACCCCTGTGGGCAGCCTGGGCCTGGGTCTCCCCACCCTCACTATAAAGCTGCTGTTCATCCCCTCTGCTCATCCCACCCTCACTGTAAAGCTGCTGTTCATCCCCTCTGCTCATCCTCACCCTCACTGCAAAGCTGCTGTTCATCCCCCCTGCTCATCCCAGGAGCCCCTCCAGGCTGGCAGTGGTCAGTCAGGTGGGGAAGCATCAGGTTTTTTTTGCTTACAAGCCCAGATTTGTCTTAACAGTATTTCTATGTGACAATAAGCTTAGGTAATAGTTAAATGAGAAATAAGGTTGATGGTTTAGAAGTGATGCAAGAAGCTGTTTACATTTTGTTTCCAGAAAGAAGGGCTTTGCCAGTTTTTCCTCAACTACAAGTTTAAATGTGTTTATTCACGAGCTCTACAAATAGTTCCTGGACCATTTGATTTATTGCTAACCCAGCGGCCAACTTCAGGGAGAGCTTCTGCATTGGCACAGCCCCTTGTTCCCAGGTTGTCGGGGAGGAATAGGGTGTATGTGGCTTTGTTACTGACACTAAATGTGTCTTTTCTTCCTGATAACTGCTCACTGCATGTGGCTGTGTTTTAGAAGTCAACAGCTGGAGAAGGCACCTGCTTCTTCATAAAAATGGCTGGACAGTAGAGCTCTTCTCGGTGATGCTGCCTTGAAGTTTCACTGCAGGCAAGTGAAGCCGAATCACCTCCTTGGAAAGGGAGTAAGTTTTTCCCCAAAATAGGCTGTGATCTAGCAGAAATCAGCCCTGTGCTCCAGCTCCTCCTGCGCTTTCCACCAGCAGCACCCTCCATCTGTGCTTTGCTGTGAATCTGGCAGCCCTTCAGCAGCGAGCCACTGCTTATAAGCAGGGATCCCAGCAGCTCAAGGGAGCCAGTCCCTGGGATTACTCCTCACTCGCCTTCTGAGCTGCTCTGGGGGATTCATTGATGTCCAAGCCATCCTGAGAAAACCAGAGACTGGAGAGCTCTGATCAGCTCGTATCGAGCACTCTCAGATGAGTGCCAGCCAGGGTGGTGGGCTCGGAGGAGAGGCTCTTTCTGCTGTTCAGCTTTTCCTCTTCCCTGCAAGGCAAGGTGAGGACCGAGGAGAGCCCTGTTCCCCTGCAGCGAGGAACCCGAGGAGCTGGGGGCGCCATGAACGTTTCCAGGAGGTAAGCTGCAAACGCTGCCATTCCCCTCGGGGAGGAACAGCAGAGTGCTGACAGAACCTCTCAGCTTCCCGGCGTGCTGCCAGGAGCTGTGCTGTGTGACTTGCAGGTACAGAGGCAGGAGGCAGCCCTTGTCCCGAGATCATTAAATGTGTGTTTCTAATTCTACAGCTGCTGTCTGTAAAGTCTCAGGTGCAGGACTTCTGATTTACTGCTGAATTCCCCTTTGCAGATTGTTCTCCCATTTTGAACAGATGAATTTTGACAGCTCTCCTCCACGTGTGCTTAAATACGTGAATGTCATTTGTGTTTAAATGCTCTCTGCTTGCCAGTTGTCTCTGTGGTGATGCTTTTGTTAACTTCTGTGACAGCAGCAGCAGGAACAGGTATGAACCAGAGCTGAACCACATCTGATAGTTCTCAGACCCAAGCCACATCAGCATCACAAGCTGATTGATCTCCTCTGGCACTCCAGTCCAGATGGAAGTGTTTCTTTGGAGCTGGCCATTTCAGTGGGGGTAACAGTAATTGGAGGCCAGTTAGCACAGGCAGCACTTGTGCTGTAAAAGCCCCTGGGAAAGGTGGCAAAGCAGTGTCCCAAGTCACTGCACTGCATCCTGCAGAGCTGGGTGTACTCAGCTGCTCCTGCCTGCATCTTTGGCTAATGAATGCTTTTGACTGAAAAGAGATGGAAACCTGTTATCAGAGCAGGATGGGAAGCTCACACAGCACATGCTGTTCTTATTCC
This sequence comes from Ceyx cyanopectus, assembly GCA_013401355.1. NCBI lineage: Eukaryota > Metazoa > Chordata > Aves > Coraciiformes > Alcedinidae > Ceyx > Ceyx cyanopectus. Next base: position 15,516 of record VYZU01020755.1, on the reverse strand, counting down.
CGTGGGTTAAAGCTGTGGAAAATGGTCATTTTTGTAAACCCTGCCACTTCCATTCTATTCCTAAATGAAAGGGTGTGGGTTTTTTCTCACACAACTGATCTCTGTCAACAGTGAAGTCCTCTAACAAGCCCATACCCAGTGTCTCTGCCTGTCAGTGAGAAATACCAAATGGATGGTCAATGTTTTGCATTTCCAATTATGGAAATGACTTGATTAGCCCCACAGAGTGTGAAGGACTCTCCCAACTGCAGCAGATGACACAGCACATGCTGCAAACACCCCTGTGGACACTACTGCCCTGCTGTCAAAAAAGAGCCATTTTTAACCTTACTCTTGCTTTTTGTTGTGGCAGAATTCACTCCCTCCGTGCTCACAGACAGAAAGGCAACGGGAGCAGAAGTGAGAGCTGGCAGAGCAGCTCTGGGCTCAAGCACCAGCATGGAGATGACCTCGCCACAGTCCACACCCTCTACACACTGATTGTCATGATCCTCCTCATGGCAATCTGGGGGGCCTGGTCAAGGATTGATCCCTAGAGCAGCAGTGTCTTTCCTCTGTCTGTGTCAGCCATCCCAGGAGGTACCAAGGAATGTCCTCAGCATTGTACAGTGTGAGGCTGCTTGAACTGTTGCTACTTGTGAACTGGATCTGTGAAGCAATCCCCTGGGCAGTGCACTTGAAAGTGGCTCTGTAACAGGCATGTTGGCAATGCACACGTGTTCTCTGCATGCATCTCAAAACTAAGCACAGCAAGAAGGGTACAACTAATGTTTTTATTGCTCATTGTATTGTATGTCCACTCCAGCTTTGAATTAACTCATCCAGTCTTCCTCTGCCTAGATTACCTGTCCCAATCTGTGTTAAATACACACTGTAGCAGCCAAAAACCTGCCATGTCACAACACAGGAAAAAAGCCAATAAAAGCAGCTACTCTGCAGGCTGAGAAGTCAGATTCTGTGATTCTGTAAGTAAATTCTCACCTCTGTTCCTGAAGAGAGTTGACATGGTACTTGCATGTGTATGTCAGGTTTCAGTCTTCTACCAGCATATTTAACTCATCTCCAGCCACTGCTTGCTTTTCCCTAATTCCTGAACACCTCATGGCACACACCAGCCCATCCTTGATGGAGGGCACTGTGGTCTCAGTGCACAACTCCAAGCAGTGACTGCTCAGAGGACCTGCAGGCTTTCTGGAAACACAGCCTGGCAGGCTCTGGGGAGCTCCTCACTGTGTGATTGTCTGCTCCCATCAGCTCTGAATGGACGGGCAGCTCTGGGGGGCACTGACTGTTGGGAAGTTTAAATGCAGCTTAGATCCCAGATTCCAGCATTGCTTAAAGCAGCAAACAGTATCCTAATAAGCAGTGAGCTGCAGGACAGACTGAATACCTCAGAACAGACAGATATGCATTTGTAATCACATGCTGCCTGTAGACACCACGATTCCTGTCAGTATCATGTGTCCCATCCTGTATCCATCCATCCTCCATCCCTGGGAGTGCTCAAGGCCAGGCTGGATGGGGCTTTGAGCACCCTGCTCTAGTGGGAGGTGTCCCTGCCCTGGGAACTGGAGGAGCTTTAAAGGTCCCTTCTAACCTAAACCTTTCTCTGGTTCTGTGGAAACAGCACTGGCTGGTTTGACAGTAACACTACAGATCCAAATTCAATGTTTCACAAACACAACTGTAGCTTTTGCAGGACATTTATTGCCAGGTTTTGTCAGTAATGTGTTTAAGGGAGATGATGCCACCAGGACCAGAGGAAACCCGTGGTCTGCAGGGCCACTGCCAACAGCACAAAGCCCTCTGCCCAACTGCATGCTACTAGAGAAGGCTTCAGGTCCCAAACAACCCCTAGTGAATCCACACACCATCCAGGTCTGCACAGTTCAACTCCTGCCAGCAGTAACATTGACTGTTCTACATCAGTTAAGAGGCTGGAAAGACTTGGGAACAGGAAGCCCAGGTTTGGAGCTTGTCTATCCATTGTTAGCAGGGATCTCTGTAGCCCTGTTTCTCCTGAGCACACCAGGCTGATGGTTTACACACATCCACAGCCAGAAAATCCAGTGATACACTCCATGTGCCACCTGGACAGTCAGAAAGGGAAAAGAGCTCTTCTGTTTCCCATGGTCACCCTCAGGGGCTGATGTTATGGCTGTTTTATTTCTGAAGACTCAAGCCCTTCTGACCCCCATTTCTTACCACAGCCTCACATTCCCCTTTAGAGAGGATGCTACACTCTGTAAAACCAGATTTACATCAGCAGAGCAGCACAGCCACTCCTCAACCACTGCTTTTGATAAACCTTGACATTCCCTTGGAACTTCCCAAGTATTCTGCCACTGATTTGGTTTATTTCACATTTTCATAGAACATCTTTTGTTGACATCCTGCAAACGATGCTGTCCAGTAAGGTGCCAATTTTTTCTTCCTGGGGAGTAACCTTGTACATCTGCACAAAAAAAGAACAAGAGATGTAAAAAGCTGTATAAGGAAGACAAAGATTGATCATCTAAATATGCACACAAGACAACTTCCCCTCCTCCCCCGATCTTTACTCTGGAAATTCCTGCCTTGTGACCACACAACAAAACTGGGACTGAGGAACCAACACATTCTGAAGCTGAAGACATGAGGAAAGCTGAGAAACTGAATGAGGGCAGCACCTGTGGCTCCATGTGTCACATGCTATGATTTTATTCACCTGTCTCCCACCATTATTTTGACAGAGAAGTCACCATGATTTAATTGCCTGAGTCTCATCAGGTGAAGCACAGGCTCAGGACAGCCATCCAGCATGTGGTAACCTGCTGAGAGGCCAAACAGCTCCCAGCAGCTCAACACACTGTCACTCTGGCTGCCCACACTGGGGCTATTTCTGTGCTTGAGATGATGAAATGGCTCAGGACTGAACAGTTATTTTAATGAGATGGGTTTGTGCCTGAGAAACAGGAAGGAAAAGTGCCCGGGTGGTAGGCAGCAATCTGGAGTCTATTTCTGTGTTCCAACTCCCTGACAACACTGAGATCTGGGGAGTTTAAATGAGTGATGTCAGCGTGTGACAACCACAGCCTCTTTCGAGTGAAGAAATGGTGAGGAAGAAATGAAGGTTCAGTTAAAACAAATCTCCAGTTCTGCTGAAGAAATACAGCCCCAGAGCTCATGGTCACTGGTATTTCAGCAGACAAGCTGCCCCTTTTCTCCACCCCAGGCACCTCTGGCTACTCACCTTTTTAACCCTGGCAGTGTCAGTCAGCTGGGGCAGCTGCTCCAGAGGAACCTGCTGGCCCTCCACCTGGGATGCTGTATCTTCCAGACTCACAGTCTTCCCCCTGGGCACCAGCAGAGCGATGAGTACAGATGTGTCACTGTCTGAGATGCCAAACTTCTTAAATGCATCTGAAATCTGCCCAAAAGATGGAAAATATCAAAGTGGGTCAGTACCATGCAGTGCTGACTGCATGTCAGCACCCTTCTCAGCTCCTGGGCCTGTCAACAGTATGAACTGACACACTTCACACTAACAGACATGACAAGCTGCAGGAGATAAGAGCACATTAGTTATTAAAACAACAGTGAACTCCATTGCTAGCCAGGTAAACAACCAAGGCCATTGCAGAGAGGCTGGTGCTGGGCTCTGCTCACAGGGCACTAGTGCCAGCCCCAGAGGGGATGCGTTCAGCTGCTCCAGGGGAATCCAGACTGGGCAGGAGGGAACAATTGGCACTGGCAGAGCAGCCAGAGCCTGGCACAGGCTGCCCAGGGAGGGGGCTGAGTGCCCAGCCCTGGGGGTGTTTCAGGGGGGTTGGGATGTGGGTTTGGGGAACATGGGTTAGGGGTGAGCTGTGTAGAGCAGGTTCATGGTTGGACTGGATGATCCCAAGGGGCTTTTCCAACCTGAATGATTCTATGATTCAGTAAATCTTACATTGTTGTTTGGGGAAAGGCTGAAAATAATTTCTGCATAGAGAGTTCTGGTCTTCATTTTACCCATCTTGTGCAGATGAACTGCTTTGTTGGCTGCCACAAGAACCTGGAAAGGATCTACAATCTGTAAAACACAACAGAAGAAGTTAAGCAGAAATGTGACGTCCCATTTTGAACCCTGAAAAAGTCCTGACCACTGAGTTTCGACAGCCTAAGTCTACAATGTAGGCTTGAGCAAATCTACAAGGGGATTTGCTTAAGGGAGGGGAGGAATTCTGATAAAATAACTGCTGGATATTTTAACAATTCTTGCTCTTCCAAAGTAAAAGTGCTGATTTCCTGCACAGGGTAACACATGACATAAAAATGCAGACTACACTCTCTCCACCAGGGTACCAAAAGAAGAACCACATTCATTCACTTTCTGTTAGCAAATTTCCATACTAGACTTTTTTTTTTTCCTTTCTCTAACTACTGCTTTGCTAATTCTAGCAAAAAAAGACAAGATTTAGAAACTAGTTACAGGTTTAAATGAGAAGAAAGGCTCCAAATAGCAGATTTTTGCAGGCATTAAACAATTTTCTCTACATTTCACAGATGGAAGTAGATTGTGAAAGCTCCCCCGAGCAGGATGTAAAGTGAACCCAGAGCACATTTGCTCTGGGCAGTCCTTGGCCAGGCTCTTGCACACAGAGCAGCCCCGCAGTGTGACAGGGCAGTGGAATCAGAGCCCTGCGTGTCCCCTGCCGGCCACCAGCGCAGGCGGGTTTCAGCGCTGCAGATTCCCGCAGCACGGGGTGAGCCGAGCACGCACTCACCATCGCGGGGTTTATCAACGCTCCTTCCAGGGAGCCCTCCATGGCTTTCTGCCGCAGGGCAGCGGCGTTCTTCACCTGCGTGAAGAGGAGCAGGGTCACGCTGCACTCCGGGAACAGCTCCAGCTGATGGGTTAACTCCATCCCGCAGCCTCGGGATGCGGGGCACAGCCGCACAGACAAACCTCCCCGCTCTCGTGTGCAGCGCGGGTCTGTTGACGCGGAATGCGTGATGCGTGGCTTCAACGCAACCTGGAGGGGAAACCACACGCGGGCTGGCTGCCGATTTCCCGCACCTCGGCCCGGCCCCGCCGCTCTTACCGCGTCTCACCCCGCACGCCGCCGGGAACCGCGGCCCGCCCCCGGCCCCTCCCGAGCCAGCCCCGCACCACCGACTGGCATCACCCCGCACCGGGCCCTGCTTCCCGCCGGGCCTCCCGAGCCGGCCCCGCACCGCCGATTGGCATCATCCCGCACCAGGGCCCTGCTTCCCGCCCGGCTTCCCGAGCCGGCCCCGCACCGCCGATTGGCATCACCCCGCCAGCCCCGCACCGCCACTTGGGATCGCCCCGCCGGTCCCCGCACGGCCCCTCCTGCCCGCCCGGCCACCCGAGCCGGCTCCGCCAGCCCCGCAAGGCCGCTCGGGATCGCCCCGCCCCGCCCCGCCAGCCCCGCCAGGCCGCTGGGGATCGCCCCGCGCTTGCCGGCAGCATGGAGCGGGCCGAGGCCTACGGCTTCTCCGCCGCCCTCAGCGGCTCGTTCCTGCTGTCCTGCCTGCTCTTCGCCGCCCTCAACCGCCGCCAGCGCGGGCCCTACATGGACGAGGCCTTCCACGTCCCGCAGGCGCAGGCCTACTGCCACGGCCGCTTCCTGCAGGTCCCGCACGCTCCCGCACCCCGCCGGCGCGGCACGGGGGGCCCCACGGCGGCCCGGTGCAGAGGGGATGGGCTGCGGGCACCGGGCTGCGGGGCTGCGGGCTGATAACGCGGGTGGGATGCGCGTCTCGGGCTGATGGAGTGCGGGTAATGACGCGGGTGGGATGCGCGTCTCGGGCTGATGGAGTGCGGGTAATGACGCGGGTGGGATGCGCGTCTCGGGCCGATGGAGTGCGGGTGATGACGGGGGTGGGATGCGCGTCCCGCTGACCCGCCGCGTGTCTGTCTGTCTCTGCAGTGGGACCCCATGATCACCACGCTGCCGGGTCTGTACCTGCTGTCGGCGGGAGCGGTGAAGCCCGCGGCGTGGCTGCTGGGCTGGAGCGGGAGCGTGGTGTGCTCGGCGGGAATGCTGCGGTTCATCAACCTCCTCTTCGGCGCCGGCAACCTCTGCCTGCTGTACTCGCTTCTCACCAGGATCCACCGGAACAAGGTACGGGCAAAGTGGAATAGGTGAGGAGCTCTGGAATATAAGGTGCTGAGCTCTGGAGTAAGGTGAGGAGCTCTGGAGTAAGGTGTTACTTGCTGACAAGCAGTGCTGCTTGTCGGTTTGATGACAGTGTGCTCTTGCTTCACCTGGCTGATGAAGGTGTCAGGCAGGACAGGCCCCAGTGTAGAGCCCTGTGACACTCTGCTTGTTGCACCCCCTTTGGGTGCATGGGAACAGGCAGTGTGCACCTGTCCAGCTGTGCACCCATCCAGACCACCACAGTTCATCTTGAACACAGTGGTGCTGTGTGTTCAAAGCGGAGGAGCACCCATCCCTGCAGTAGGTGAATGTTCCAGGGATTCCTGTTCAGAATCTTAGATCATGTGTGCTCAGCAGGAGTGGAACCCAAGAGCTCGTGAGATACTGTGGTGTGTACATGGAATTCTCAGGAATGATTGTTTGGGTTTCTTCAGTTCCTACTGGAGACATTGCTAACCAGATTTTTCTGTTTCTTCTCTAGGCCGTGTCTGGTTTCCAGAGAATCTTGTCTTCATTAACTCTTGCCATGTTCCCCACCCTCTATTTCTTTACATTCCTCTATTACACGGACCCAGGATCAGTGTTTTTCACTCTCTTTGCCTATTTGATGTGCCTCTGTGGTAACCATAAGACTTCAGCTCTCCTCGGATTTTGTGGCTTCATGTTCCGCCAGACGAACATCGTGTGGGTGGTGTTTTGTGCTGGAAGTGTTGTTGCTGAGAAGCTAAATGAAGCCTGGAAGACACAGTTACAGAAAAAGAAAGATGAAAAGCTGTCTTCCAGGAAAGAATCACTTCCAGATTTGCTCAGGGTGTTGCAGTTTCTCATTGAGTATCTCACATCTCCCAAGAACTTGCTGGCAGTGACTGCTCTAACGTGGCCTTACATGGTGTTAGTAGCCATGTTCTTTGCTTTTGTCCTCACCAATGGTGGGATAGTTGTTGGTGACAGGAGTAGCCATGAGGCCTGTTTGCACTTTCCCCAGCTGTTCTATTTTCTGTCCTTTACTGCCTTTTTTTCATTCCCTCACTTACTGACCCCTACTAAAGTGAGGAGATTCCTGCAGTCTCTGCGACAGCACCCAGTGCAGTACAGCTTGGTCTCCATCACCTCCTTACTCCTCATCTGGAAATTCACCTATGTTCATAAGTACTTGCTAGCAGATAACAGACACTACACATTCTATGTCTGGAGAAAAGTCTTCCAAAGGCACGAGCTTGTGAAGTATTTATTGGTTCCAGCCTATGTGTTTGCTGGCTGGAGCTTCACTGATGCACTGAGGTCAAAATCAGTATTCTGGATCTTGGTGTACTTTGTCTGCTTGTTGGCAGCCACAGTTCCTCAGAGGCTGCTGGAATTCCGTTACTTTATTTTGCCATTCTTGATCTATAGGCTCAATATTCCATTTCCATCTCTGCACAGACAGCTTGTGGAGCTGGCTTTTTATGTTGCTGTGAATGCAGTAAGTTTTTACCTTTTCCTAAACAAAACATTCCAGTGGCCAAATAGTGATGAAATCCAGAGGTTTATGTGGTGACTCTTCCCTTTATTTAATATCTATATGTTCATGCTGTGAGGAGAACCCAGCTCTGTTTCAGGACTGGTGACTCCACAGGGAAGCAGTAGGGTTTGCATTATGTAAGGAATTTTTTCCACAATTGGGTAATTAAGCTGTTTGCTTATTGCTTGGAACTGAAGGTGAGATCTACTTTTTGGTTTTTTGTAATGTGAGGATGGTCCATATATTGAATTTATGAGCTCCTGGAATTAAATTCAGGAGGAATTTGAGAACACCTTTCTGTAATTAATGTGATATAAGGGAGATGTTTACAGTAATTTGTCATGATAATAAAATATTATATAATATGCCCCGAATGTATGACAGTCTGTTTCAGAGATTTATTTTAAAAACAAAGTATTCAAGTGTTTAACCCTTCTGGGTGCATAGTTACTCCTTGGATCAGGCCACTCCATCTGAGTTTGCTGGCAGTCCAGGTGTGAGCCACTCACTGCTGGTGTTTTCAAACCTCCTACATCACTGAATTTTCCTGGGTTTTTGGTCAGTAAATGCTTACATGAGTTTTGCAAACAGAATGCAGGCTCTGAAATCATTAGAGCATTTTGCATATTTTATTTCAAACTGATATTTAGGAAATAGAGTGAGGGCCCTGTGTGTGTTTGGGGCAGTAAGTGCTGCTGTACAACAGATGGCTGTTGGTAATGTGACCTGTTAGAAGGGCAGTAATTGATGTGTGTCAGGCTGAAAGGTGTAGTTACCCAGTGGAATGCAGTCTAATTAATAACCTTTTAAATAATCAGGCTTTTATATCCTGAGGGTCTGTGTTCAGAGGCTCATATTGAAGTAGGGTATGAGTGAACTCCCAGGCTGAACTGAGTGTTCCTGAGATATTTCACATGTAATCTTCAAAGAAATGCTAATGGCATTATTGAATTGTTCTTTTAAATGGTTTGGTTTGTTTTCATGTATATATATATACAAATCTAATGGAACTGGGGAGTATATATTTTGTTTTACTAAGGTAAATTACAATACCTGTGTATATACACATATATATGTACATATACTTAAAGGCACCTAGTGCATTACCATCAGAATAAAAAGGCTGTCAGTAAATGACTTTAATTAGGCTCACACATACTTGATCACTGAAAGGTAACTGTTAAGCACTTATATAAGTAAGTGGGGGATCCAGAATTTCACATACTGTTTAGCATCTTTAAGTTCTTCCTCGTTCTGCAATGAAAATTCTATGCAAACAAGTCGTTTTATTGCCACTCCAGATACTCAGAAATGCAGTTTTTTTCTCAGTACTGTGGAGTCACTCGATTGGTGCTGTTGTTTTTTTCTTGCCCAGCATGCAGAGCAGTGTCCTGGCTCTGATCCTTTCCCTGTGAAGCAGGTGGTTAACTGGAGATTCTCCTGCCCAGTGTCTTTGCAGGTTTCTTCTAGGAAACCTAAAAGCCACAAATTCAGTTTGTATTGAATCTGAGACCCTGCCAGGTCACTGTTTGCTCCGTGGCCCCTGCCAGCATGGCCATTAGTTGGTAATGTCTGTGTACCCCCAGGAAAGCCACTTCCATTCTCTCCCTATTTGCTTTATCCAGTTGATGCTCCTGAAATATTTCTGTTGTAATCATTTGCAGTTTATTAGCTGTTCATCTTAGAAGACCTGCAGAAAGGACTGTGCTTATCCTGCTTTATGTGGCCAAGCTCTTACACTTTCAGTAAAGCATACTTTGGGTTAATTCCTCAGCAAGAGTAATTTGGCAATGAAATGATTTACACCAGCATGAAAACGGTAATTTATTGTAAATTTTATTAATTTAGAAAAAAACCCCATGCTAATTTGTTGAAATGACCCAAGAGGAAACTATCTGTGTGAAACCAAAAATAGCACAGCTAACATGTCTATAATCACTGTTTTATAATACTGAGATTCATTTTTTTCTCAAACAGAAAGAAGGTGACTTTGCAATAACTGTCAGCGTAATAAAAACAGCTGAACAGCCACAGCATGACTGAATTGTTTTGAGGTGGAAAAGAAAAATAAATGAAATACACTTTTTTACTTTAGTTAAAAACAGGTGGTTACTTGGTAAGATAAGTTTGATAATCTTACAGATTGTGAACAGTATTCGTGAGCATTCTGTATTTCATTGAAGTTCTTTGGCACATGTTCATGTTGAAAACGATCCTTAATTTTACACTGTAAGCAAGATGTGCATGCTGAAATATTTTTTAAGTTACTTTCCTTGTGAGTAGATAAATCAGATGGATTGTTCCCTTAAAAATATTGTAGGAAAAGTATTCTGTGTTCACTGGAGGCAGAGCTGATTTTTGTCCTGTTGGTGCAGGTCTGATTTATTTCGTTTTGTTTCTGATTTACTTCGTTTGTTTCTGATTTATTTCGTTTGTTTCTGATTTATTTCGTTTGTTCACAAGGTGGCGATCTTGTGCCATCGTGTTGAGGTACCTGCTGCTGGAAGTCAACCTCAGGGCTTGTAATGAGACTGGTAATGAGCATTAGAAAACTTTTAAGTCCTGTCCTAGCTGAGTCCTTGTTTTAGGAGCTGGTTTTGCTTAAAATATCCTTGTATGTAATTTAAAATACATCTTATTTTAAAAATATATATTTTTTTAAACTATATGTTAGACTTTAGGAGAAGAGCAAGTTTGGCTTGTCTTTAATACAGCAATGTATTTTGATTTTTGTTGTGTGTGTGTTTGGGGATCTGAGTGGCTGAGGCTCTCTGAGGTGGAATAGGGTGGGTGACACGGGCATTTTGTGTCTTGGTGGTGACAGCGGGCTGAGAGGGTGGGTGACACCAGGCTGAGTGGCACGGGTGACATGGGTTCTTTGTGTCTTCGTGGTGACACTAGGCTGAGAGGGGTGGGTAACACTGGAAGGAGGGGCTGCCATCCACAGGGCCTCCACTGAGCCTCCACTGGGCCTCCACAGGCCTGAGCGGTGGGCCCAGGCCAACCGCCTGAGTTCAGCCAGGCCAAGTGCGAGGCCCAGCCCTTGGGTCAGGCCCAGCCCTGGCACACACAGGCCGGGCAGTGAGCAGAGTGAGAGCAGCCCTGTGCAGGGGGATTTGGGGGTGTTGGTGGATGAGAAGCTGGGTGTGGGTTGGGTTTGTGCAGCCCCAGACAGTCCCACCCTGGGCTGCCTCAAGCAGTGTGACCTTGCGGGCCAAGGGAGGTGAGAGCCCTGCCCTGCCCTGCTCTGCTCTGCCCTGCTCTGCCCTGCTCTGCTCTGCTCTGCTCTGCCCTGCCCTGCTCTACTCTGCCCTGCTCTGCTCTGGGGGCAGCTCCTGGAGCCCTGTGTCCAGCTGGGCAGTGCCCAGTACAGAGACATGGCCCTGTGGAGTGGTCCTGAGGAAGGCCACGAAGATATCAGGGGGCTGGAACATCTCTCGTGAGGACAGGCTCAGGTAAGGAGAGCTCCTGGGGGACATTCTTGTGCCCTGCCAGCATGAGGCTAAGGAAAGCTGGGGAGGGGCTTTCTAGCAGGGCCTGTTGTGACAGGACTGGGTTAATGGGTTTAAACTGGAAGACGGTGGGCTCATCTCAGACATGAGGAAGAACTCGACTGTGACAGTGCAAGGCACTGGCACAGGTTTCCCAGAGTTGTGGATACCCTGGGTGTGTGCATGTTGGATGGGCCTTGAGCACCCTGCCCATGGCAGGGGGTTGGAACTGGGTGAGCTTTAAGGTCCCTTCCAGCCCATAATTCTGTGATTCACCATCCTTTTTTTTCCCCTTTGAAAGGCTCTGCTTTCCTTGTTTACCTCTTTTTAGATAGAATATACTTTTTGTTTGTGATTCGGTGACATTTATATGTCAGTAGAGGCATCTTTTCTAGCAAAACATCCTTCTCTAAAGTACGCTTCAGATGGATGCAGATAATTAGTTTTACTAACAAGCATCATTTTGCAAACAAGAAGAATCTGTCTGTGAGACAGAAATGCTAACCTAGCTAGCAACGTGCCTCGAAAATGCTCTTTGTGTGAGAGATTTTCTGCTTCATCTCAGGGTTTGCTCACAGCCTCCTGCTGTTCCTTAGCTCCAGGGTGAGCAGGAAGATCCACACAGCCAACTGCCATGGCAGTGCTGCCAGCTTGGGGGGTGAAGTGATTCCAGGAGCACAGTGAGGAGGTGCTGCTGGGCTGCTGGGGCAGTGCCATGCTCAGAGGGCTGCTGAGCTGTGTGGTGGTGCAGGGAGCTGTCTGGGGGAGTGCAAGAACCTTCTCTGGCTGGCAGGAGAAGCAGCTAGTTGCTGGGTCTGGTCAGAGCACTGTGGAACTTGGCAGCTGGTTGGTTTGCTGAAGGATGTTTTGGTACCAAGGTGTGAATCTGTAAATAAAACCTGATATTTCTGTGTTCATTTTGTCAGCTTACCTCAACTGCAGCTGTACATCAGTAACAAGGAAGAGACTGCTTTCATTTTCAGATTGTTGGTTGCCTAGATATTCTAGTGCTTTTATAAAGCAGCAGTTGTCACATCTTTAAAAAATGAACACTTAAACCAACCTCTTCCTATGTGCTTTCTATCCTGGTTTAAGTAGATGAAGGTTGAGCCTTCATCTCCAACCTGCTGCTCTCTTGGCTGTGTGCAGGAGCCTTTGTTGCTGCTCCGTGGCACCATGACTGGCGGGTACTGGGAGGACTGTTGTGTGCCAGTCTGCTGAGGTGGCTGTGAGGGTGGGAATTCCTCTGCCAGAAGATAGGAGAGCAGGGCTAGGTGAGCTGGGTCAGCCTCTGACCTGGTCTGAGCTGGTTTTCCTGCCACTCAGGCTGCTGGATCAATTGGAATCTTTTCAGCCCAGTGCAGTGTGTTCACTTGCTTCAAAGCCTCGGGATGCTTTGTGGAATAATCTTCTCATTCCTCCAGGGAAAGAGCCAGGAACATGCCAGAGGAAAAGGAGTTTATTTGGTGGCCACAGCAGAGTTGTTTGTGCCCTTGCTAAAGCATTCAGCTGCAAGCTTGCTTCAATAACGGCGACTTTTGTTCAGTTGCTGCTAAGATGGAATTTTCTGCACCCTTTTCTGGAACAGGAAGGAATGACAGTTTGCTTAAGACCAAAAAGAAAAGAAGTGCTTGCACTTTTCTTAAGAATTAAGAGGAAAATATATTTGGGATTTTGGAGCCATCTGTTGTTTGAGAGGAGCTTTAACTTTGCCTGCAAGATAAATACTGGTGGTTTTCCTCCAGTGTCCTTTATGCTTGTAAAATACACACTGCTCAGACTCCAGAGTGGTGGAGGAGGGAGCATTACAGTGGCCTGCTCTGGATGCTGGTCTGACAGGAGGCCACTTGGTCTGGGATGTCCCACCAAGGAGGGAATGCCACATTCTGCAAGTGAATCCTGTTTTGTAGCTGAGCTGGAGCACATCTGACAGCACCCTCTGTTTCAAATTGAGTAGTGATGAACTCACCATGCTCTTTGGTAAGTTTTTTCAGAGATTAATTACTCTGAGGACACTTTTGTCTAGTTGTGACCTTTATGCTCCATCTGTGCAGACAGTTCTCCCCATCTTCCTTTGCTCTGTATATGGATAGACACAGATCACAACCAACAGCCTCTTACCCTGCTGACCTACAGATGGTTTTTCTCTTGCTTTTTTTCCAGCATGTAAAGGTACATGATCACCAGAACTGAAGACTGCACAACACTTGAGCTTTTGTTTGGTTATTTTCTTCTTTTTTGATAGGAAAGAAGTTTCACCTGTCTCATGCTGTGTACCTGTGTTTAGTCAAATCAGGCACTGTGGTACCTTGTGTGGGTACCCTTATGTGAAGAGCTGGTCAGTGAAGCATCAGTGTTCACATTCTAACAGCATGCTGATGAGGAATCAGTCCAGATAGTACATTCACAGTCTCATAACAGCTGTTTCACCTTTGCCACTGGGAAGGGGCTGGAGATGCACCAGCTTGACAGGGTCAGCCAGGGAGAAGCAGGCAGGTAGAGCACATGGAGTTTCAGGCTGGCCAAGCAGTTTCTGCTCTGTTTCCCCTAGAACTCCTTGGAGTTAACTGCTGGTGGAGGCAAGTCCAGCTGATGGACTACTGTGCTGGTGTGGGATCCTCTGGCTGATTCCAGTGTCTTGCTGCTGTATGCAGAGCCTGGCTGTGCTTGCCTTCAGACAGGGTTCCTGATGGAGCCACAGCACAACTGTTTATTTTTCTGAGCAGTCTGAGGCAGAGCTGTTCAGACTGAAGCAGAGGGACACCCTCTTTCCTCTTCATCAGGCTGAGGCCCCATCCCTGGAGCTATTGCAGGTGAGGTTGGCCAAGGCTCTGAGCAGCCTGGGCTAGTTGAGGGTGTCCCTGCTCACCGCAGGGGGCTGCACTAAATGCCCTTTGGAGATCCCTTCCAGCCCTGAACATTCTCTGATTCTATGATTCTGTGACTAAACCAAGCTGCAGTTGCCTTGGTGGGGCTCTAAATAATCCATCAAGTCAGTCCCTTTGAGGGCTCTGGGCTTTGTTCTAATAAGATATCAGTTTGCAGGAAACTTTTGCATTGATTTTGATCTCTGAAAACAAATGAACTGCACCACTGCCAGAATCAGTAGGCTTATTGCTCCTGCACTTCCAAATCCCAGCTTTGTAATTAAAACCTGTTTGTGAAGAAGGAGGCTTTCTGGAAAACAAATGTCAGTGCTACTAGCGATTAAGGGTCCTACAAACCTCAGCATGCAGTGACAGCAAAGATCAGTTGATGTGCACTGTGACTGAATCTGGGTCCAAGATGGTGAACACCTGCAAAGATTCCACCTTGCTGTTTTAAGGCACACGTCTAGAGGGTGATGCTCTTGGATTTTCTTGCCCATCATTTTGTCAGAGAATAAGCAAGACAAGCATTTAAAGTCTCCTGTAATGCCTCGATAGTCTGTAGTTCCTTGGACAAACCAAGCTGTCACAGCCTGCTGGTGGCCAGCACCTTGTAGTGAAGAGCTGGAAAGAGCTGTGGGGTTTCTGCTGTGCTGGTGAATGCTCCTCTCCCCTTGCTGTGTTTTCTTTCACATGTAGGATCCTTCCCTTCCTGGGCTGGGCTGTATTGTCTCGTGGATGAAGACCTGATGTGTGGGGTTGCAGGAGTGCATGGATGCACATGCCAGGGTGTAGGGCTGGGACACTCGGAGTGCAAATGTGGTGTGTGGTGGCAGAATACACTCAGTGCTTTCTTTTCTCATCACATCTGGTTAAAGCAGGCAAGGTAACTGGTATCAGAGTTAACCTTTCATGTTACCCTGCAAGCATATGGATATTGACAGTTTCTTTGGTGCTTTGAGCATACCCTTCCAAGGCAGGGTTGAAGCAGGTAATTACAATCTAACTCTCTTTTCTGTTACCCACACACCCAGTTAATTGACATGGTAGTGAGTACAACTTCATGAGATGGATCTGTTTTCACTTCAGTGCTCTGTTCTCCAAGGACACTATCTGGAGGATCTAAATCAACAGGAACTACACACTGAAGAAATGATAATACCCCCTTGAAAAGCAGCTGCATGCTCTCAATCTCACGACCTGAATGAACAGGCATAAAGACCTTAAAGGGTTTTGGATTTCATATACACAGTAAATACATCATGATCAAAAATGAAATCAAATTCAGAGCAGTGACTACTTTATTTTTTCAAGCCTACATTTGATATTTACAGCAATGGGAAACACTGAGCTGAAAAGCAGGAGGTTTTCTGTGGCCAGCTCGTGTGAGGCAGAAAGCAGCTGTGCACCAGGTCTGAAAGGCAGGAGCAGTCGTGCAGGTGCTCATCTGCATCCTCATTGTCCTCCATACAGGGGCACAGAACTGGAGGGGCTGGAAGGGACCTCAA
>VYZU01020740.1:0-29316 GCA_013401355.1 Ceyx cyanopectus | reverse complement strand
GATTCTGTGTTTCTGTGATTTTTTTCCTGCATGATTTGTTTAAAAGAACCGTACGTGTGCATATGTTCAGCTAACAGACCTCCTATAAAACAAAAATTCTGCATGATCATTTTAGGAAGTTTTTTATTCTAGCCTTTCACCTGTATTATTGCTCCTTGATGTGAGCAGGCACCAAAACACAAAGGGTAGTTAATAGCACCTGCCTATTACACAGTAACTGCCCTCATGTGAATTTAGCTTGGTGAGGACATTTAATGTTTTCCAATTATTTCAGCTCCATGCTTTGCTAAACTTGCATTTTTAGAGACTATTTTTGCGTAAAGACTTCCATAGGAAAATCAAGATAATGCTAGCAAACTGACTTATGACCTCCAATATCTCAAAATATTCATAAACACGCTGACTAACCTGGTATATTTTTGGCTTTGTGGACTTTCCATCCCTGAATGAAGTGATTAGTGACAAAGAGGAGATTTATATTTAAATCAGCACAAGCTAGTGAAATTCTGGTGTGTGCCAACAGCAGCTTCAGAATATGCTGTGGTGCTGTGCCAGGGAGCAATTGACACCTTGCTAGCTGCCATGTGCTGTAAAGCCCACCATCCCAGTAGGATGTGGACTTCTCTCACCCACCCAGCACCAGGAATCAAAGCCCAGCATCAAAGTCATGAAACATTCCCAGTCCAAGAACCAGGGAGCTGAGATTATGAGACCCCCAAAAGTCTAGAAGATGTCCTCTGAAGACAAGTGAGACAACAATTGTCACATCAAGCATTGCAGATACCTACCAGCCTTTCTGGACTGCTATTTTCCTCAGAGCAGTGGAGAGAGATGTTTCGGTCTCATCATTCCTTACATATACCTTCTGGCTCTGAAGGACTGTCTGATATTCATGAATGTGCATGATTTTATGGCTAAATCTCACATAACCTATCTACAGGAATCTAGCAAAGAGCTTCCTCATATACCTGCAGTTCAACAGGGTCCCTAACATAATCCGTAAACCACACTTCCCAGACAGCCCTGATTTAGACAGGTTGCTTTAACAAGAATTAAAGCACTAATCTTAACACGTGTATGGGGGTATGAGCTATGGTTTGACCCTCCACATTTGTGCTCTTCAAAGACAGTGATGTGACCCACCTGATCCTGTCTCATAGTGCTGACATACAGAGTGTGACCTTACTGCAGGTTATAGGGAAGTTTACAATCATTTTGACCCTTTTAATTGGCATTATGCCTTCTCAGGCTTTATCGGTCAGCTTTGAAGTCCAATGAGCTCCCTTGTGAGGAATTAGTGTTTGGCACGCTTGCATGAGACATAATGCAGTAACAGAGTTAAGCTCTATATGTATAGTAATTATTAGAGTTGAGTGACATTTTTCAAATGGATAAATTTACTGAAAAATGCAGGAACCAATGGTATTTGTGAAAAAAATTAGGAAGTGTACAAATGTTTCATTTTGATATGTCAAAAGAAATGGTTTGGAGATATGGAGACATAGTTTCAACATCTTCAAAACAAAATATTTTGACTTTGTTTTGAAACAAGCTTTGTTGTTTAAAACTTGACCTAGATTTTAGGAACGAATGTTTTTAAACTAGCATTATATAACAACAGCAACAAAAAGATGGCTTCTTTTCCTATTGAGGAAAATGCTTGGCTTTACTCATTTTCCCCTGTTTAGGCACTTGACAGCCAAACAGAAAAATCTATATTAATACACCTTTCTCACTGTTAGCACTCGTGTTGCATCTCCAGCTGCTAAAAGAAAGCAACGCCTTCATCCAGCAATATATCACGAACATCCTTGCTTTCACTGTGCAAAAAAGGGGCTGCTGAAACAGACTTTTGTTGGTCCTTTGTGCTACCACAGGTGACTTGGTGGCTCTAGCACAGGACACGGAGATGCCTCCCTGCCCTATAGCTGCCTTTGGGCCCCACTGCACCTGGGCTTGCCCCCTGTCAGGCACTTGGCCCTTATCAGGGTTTTATTTAGCCAAGCAGGTTAATGAATAACTCCGTGTTCTGCCAGTGAAACAACCCTCACTAGCATCTTATCTGCCAATTGTGCACAGTGAGAGAGCAGAAGAACAAAGGTGGGTTTGTTGTGTCCTCTGTTACTCGCCTCCTGCAATGGCTGATAGGGATCAGCAATGTGGCCGCACTGCTTCTTAATGGCTAATTTATCTGCTTTTTGCTTCCCTTCCCATCCGTGACTTTCATTTCCCAAAAAAACCAGCTTTAATCAGTTGCTGTGAAGCTGCCTCTGTTTATGGCCAGCTTGGTTTCTGCTCCTTCTCTGTCATTCTCAAGCAACTGTTTTGCTGGTGTTTAAGCTCACCACCCTTCCCAGCAGTGCCTGCTGCAGAACAGGGACCTTCTGAAACCATTAGGCACATTCTTACATTCAGGGGGCTGCAGACCTGAAGGACCACCTGGGCATCTTGTGGTGGGGGAACTCTTTAGATGCTTCAACTCCCTGAGATACTTGAAGCTGCCCAAGCCCTTGGGCGTATCCTTACAAAGTCTCTTCATTAAAAGGAGATGAGTTTTGGGGTTTAATATGTCCCCAGACAGGATAGCTCACCAATTTGTGAGACATAGCCACAAGCTGCCTGCAATACTCACACAAACCCATTAGAGTGGCATCTGAGCATCAATCGAAACACCTCCTGTTGAACACAGTGGAGCCAACGTTGCAGCCCAAGCTTCATCAATGGCTGAACGTAGTCTTCAATCTCACTGTTTGCTGCGCCCTGGCCTCCTTATCTAATTTGATTAAAAGCTCTTCTGCTTAGGGTCATTCTGGGCAGGAGATATTATAAACTTTTCGTGATAGGGTAGATGGACCCTGTTGCCACAGAAGCACGTTCAGTACTATTTCCCTTCCTCCCTGCATTCCTTTGGGAGTTTGCTGTGAGATTCAGGATTCTGAGGAATTTCTAATAAACAGCAGTTTCCAATAAGTTGTTCTCATGCCCTTTGTGACACAAAAGCCTTCAGCCATCTATTTCTAGACCCTACAGGAGAAAAGTTATGCTTTAGTTACACCGGTGAGCAGGAAATCAAAACACATTTCAGCGCCCTGCCCATCTCTGTGTTTAGAAACTCCTGGTTCATTCACAGTGCATTGCTAGTGCCATTAGCTCTGGTTTAGCTTATTCTGTTTTCTTTCTACCACTGTGTTTCCTGTAACAACACCAGGCACTGATTGACCCTCAGTGGCTGGGATGGAACAGTGACTGATCTGCAGTGCAGGGCTCAGTGACCAGCTATGGTGACTCAGAGCATATGTAGCTGATTTTAAAAAAATCTTTCTCCATCACAATACAGAAATAATTTCCAGTTCTATTATTATTCTCAGCCCAAGGCAATCATACTGTGGTCTCC
Organism: Ceyx cyanopectus; assembly: GCA_013401355.1. Taxonomy (NCBI): domain Eukaryota; kingdom Metazoa; phylum Chordata; class Aves; order Coraciiformes; family Alcedinidae; genus Ceyx; species Ceyx cyanopectus. Next base: position 25,922 of record VYZU01020740.1, on the reverse strand, counting down.
ATTGCAACCAGCTCTGCCAGTCACCCCTGTTAAATATACTGCGGTTCCATTCCGGTTTAGGGTTAAGAGAAATTAAATTTGTGTGGCCAAATGCAAGCAGAGATTTTATTCCCATAAGGCCGTGTCTACATTATTGAATTCCAGTCTTTTTCTTGTGAAACAAAAATATACCAGTCATGGTTTTTTAAATACAATAATATCCTAACAAATTATATTTCAGGAAAAAAGGGTGCATTTGGGTTTTCCACTGCGATTACAGCAGCAAGGAATTAGTATTATCCAGGCTCTAGCGAGGGAAAGGGAAATAGATGCAGAGATACAAACATGGCAACATCGCCGCTGCTGACAGCAGAGTCAGGATGGGTTTGGAGAATGGCATGCACTGGATAAATAACATATTCAGAACTTTGCAAATGATGCTGGAGTGACCCCCTCGGTGCTGTATTTTAAAATACTTACTAACAAATTCCTCCAAAGGCATTCTCTTTCCTGTTCTTTTCCTTTCTTTTTGTTACTCGTTCTCCATGCATATCCACCCTTTTATAGGGATCCTAAAGAAGAGCAGGAGGTTTTCAGTTCTATTTGTGGGACTTCTCACTTTCCTCCTCCCACATCAGTCTCAGGATCATCCACTTGTGGATAATCCATAGATTTCAAAAAGGGTGCAGAAAGCATCAAATAATTCACTCTTTCCCAATACTTCTCCTAGTGTTAATCCATAAGTTTGAGATCCTAACCTGTGGCCATGTATGCTGCCATGAGGTGAACCTGGAGGGGCAAAACCATGGTGAGTGGGAGCAGGGCTCCCAAACATAACATGAAGGTAAGTATTGTTAAATAAGGATCTATATGAACACAACCAATAATTGAAAATAACTTTCATTACCTGCAGTAGAATTTAGTTGGTAATTAGTAGACCATAGATAGGTCAAAAACATTGTTGAATACTTTAAAATGTGACTCTTTTACNGCGTATCCTTACAAAGTCTCTTCATTAAAAGGAGATGAGTTTTGGGGTTTAATATGTCCCCAGACAGGATAGCTCACCAATTTGTGAGACATAGCCACAAGCTGCCTGCAATACTCACACAAACCCATTAGAGTGGCATCTGAGCATCAATCGAAACACCTCCTGTTGAACACAGTGGAGCCAACGTTGCAGCCCAAGCTTCATCAATGGCTGAACGTAGTCTTCAATCTCACTGTTTGCTGCGCCCTGGCCTCCTTATCTAATTTGATTAAAAGCTCTTCTGCTTAGGGTCATTCTGGGCAGGAGATATTATAAACTTTTCGTGATAGGGTAGATGGACCCTGTTGCCACAGAAGCACGTTCAGTACTATTTCCCTTCCTCCCTGCATTCCTTTGGGAGTTTGCTGTGAGATTCAGGATTCTGAGGAATTTCTAATAAACAGCAGTTTCCAATAAGTTGTTCTCATGCCCTTTGTGACACAAAAGCCTTCAGCCATCTATTTCTAGACCCTACAGGAGAAAAGTTATGCTTTAGTTACACCGGTGAGCAGGAAATCAAAACACATTTCAGCGCCCTGCCCATCTCTGTGTTTAGAAACTCCTGGTTCATTCACAGTGCATTGCTAGTGCCATTAGCTCTGGTTTAGCTTATTCTGTTTTCTTTCTACCACTGTGTTTCCTGTAACAACACCAGGCACTGATTGACCCTCAGTGGCTGGGATGGAACAGTGACTGATCTGCAGTGCAGGGCTCAGTGACCAGCTATGGTGACTCAGAGCATATGTAGCTGATTTTAAAAAAATCTTTCTCCATCACAATACAGAAATAATTTCCAGTTCTATTATTATTCTCAGCCCAAGGCAATCATACTGTGGTCTCCATTGCAACCAGCTCTGCCAGTCACCCCTGTTAAATATACTGCGGTTCCATTCCGGTTTAGGGTTAAGAGAAATTAAATTTGTGTGGCCAAATGCAAGCAGAGATTTTATTCCCATAAGGCCGTGTCTACATTATTGAATTCCAGTCTTTTTCTTGTGAAACAAAAATATACCAGTCATGGTTTTTTAAATACAATAATATCCTAACAAATTATATTTCAGGAAAAAAGGGTGCATTTGGGTTTTCCACTGCGATTACAGCAGCAAGGAATTAGTATTATCCAGGCTCTAGCGAGGGAAAGGGAAATAGATGCAGAGATACAAACATGGCAACATCGCCGCTGCTGACAGCAGAGTCAGGATGGGTTTGGAGAATGGCATGCACTGGATAAATAACATATTCAGAACTTTGCAAATGATGCTGGAGTGACCCCCTCGGTGCTGTATTTTAAAATACTTACTAACAAATTCCTCCAAAGGCATTCTCTTTCCTGTTCTTTTCCTTTCTTTTTGTTACTCGTTCTCCATGCATATCCACCCTTTTATAGGGATCCTAAAGAAGAGCAGGAGGTTTTCAGTTCTATTTGTGGGACTTCTCACTTTCCTCCTCCCACATCAGTCTCAGGATCATCCACTTGTGGATAATCCATAGATTTCAAAAAGGGTGCAGAAAGCATCAAATAATTCACTCTTTCCCAATACTTCTCCTAGTGTTAATCCATAAGTTTGAGATCCTAACCTGTGGCCATGTATGCTGCCATGAGGTGAACCTGGAGGGGCAAAACCATGGTGAGTGGGAGCAGGGCTCCCAAACATAACATGAAGGTAAGTATTGTTAAATAAGGATCTATATGAACACAACCAATAATTGAAAATAACTTTCATTACCTGCAGTAGAATTTAGTTGGTAATTAGTAGACCATAGATAGGTCAAAAACATTGTTGAATACTTTAAAATGTGACTCTTTTACTAGCTTTTTGTTAAGAAGAAACAACCATATGAGGTTTCTAGGAGAGCTACAGCTATGGAGGGAGCAAGCTATCTCAAATACAAGTTTTCTGCCCTATCAGACTTCTTTGAAATGGCTGTTCTTCAAAATTACAGAGTTTTGAAATTTCCCCTCCAAATTCTCTGTCTGCACTTTTGGCACTTGCTTTACCTATGTGGTTTTATCCCAGAAGGGTGCTGCAGACATGTGTGGAATCTGCACAAATGTTTCCAAATCAAAACATTAAATAGTGCTACTCTATTCCCCTGTTTATCTGATATTTAGAAATAAACATTGGCAGTGATTATTCTGGGTGTGCTGGAAAATTTCTGAGCACATCAGCAGCATACTCTCTCCCAGACTGCTGGATTCTGGGATGCTGTTGGTGACTGAGAAGTACAGCCTTGGAAACAGTGTTTCCAAAACAAAAGTAAAAAAGAAGGAACTGGAATCCTGCACGGAACACCTGCAGCAGTTGTATTTTTAAGCCATGGCACCTTGAATGTCCCTGGGGACAGTCAGGAGCAGAGCCTGCTACCAGCCTGTACCAGTGCTGGATGTGGTGCAGCATTGACGGGATCACAAAAACATAAAAACATTTTGGGTGGAAAAGACCTTCAAGAACAACTAGTCCAACCATGAACCCAACATTGTCAATCCCACAACTAAACCATGTCCCTCAACACCTCTTCTGTATGTTTTCTGAATACCTCCAGGGATGGGGACTCTACCACCTCCCTGGGCAGCCTGGGCCAGGGCTTAACAACCTTTTCATTGAAAAAGTTTTTCCTAATGCCCAACCTAAACCTCCCAAAACCTCTGGATCTTAGCCAGCAGATGAGTGCTATTTCACATGTGCCCTCAGCTCTCATCCTAGTTCTTTTCTCAGCTTTCACCAATCTCTAGCCCCTTCCTTGCACATTTTATTGTCTCCTACTTCTCTCACTGGAAGATATTTTTTCTACATCCAAACTAATCCTATTTGCAAGAACTCCTTACTACTTTGCTCTTTGAAGGCATATTTTGCTCTCACACAGAGAACAAACTCTAATATCTAAATTTCCAAAATTATTTTGTTTAATCATTCTCAACTTCCTATCTTGCCTGTCTTGACTTCCTTCTTTTAAGTCTCAATTTGCTACTTTTAAGACTTACTGAGCTGTACAAATTGTTTCTATTTGCATCTGCATGTGAAGTTGGTTATGAGGTGTCTTGGGAAAATTTGTTTTAAAAACATAATATGAAAATAAACAACATCAGGGAAAACTAAGCTGGCTTGTTCTCAATACATTTTCCACCTTAGGAGTTTTTCTTTTTTTTTCTTTTTTTTTTTTTTTCTTTCTTATCTGTGCATCATTTACATGATTGCCTTTTTCCGGGAATTGCTCCAATGGCAAGACTAAAGGGTCATAATTTGATGGAATACAGTGATGGTGATGCCAGACAAAATGTGCATACACTGTTCCTTTCAGTTAGCGTTACCAAGATAGCAGGATATTGGAAAAAAATGGATGACCTATTTTTATCCTCTGCATTAGAAATACATTTTATAAGGTCGTAATGCTGTTTTGAAAATACATTCAAATCGCAAAGGGGGTGGTACCAGTATCCACCCCATTTATAGTGGTGTAAGTAAAACCAGAATTACAGAGTAAAGATAAAGGGAAAAGTACAAATATTTTTCTGTCTGCAGCATAGCTCCACCCTGCTATTTTTGGGAAACTTCATGTCCAGGTTTGCTATGAAATAGTATTCAATCATTCTCAGCTGCTTTTAATTTTATTAGTGGTGTTATTGTAGCTATTATCATCTAATGATATGACTGAAGCAGTATTTACACAGAGAAGTAATACCATGTGTTGGCCCAGCTGATACACTGATAAGTTTTTGGCATACAAGCCTGAAAGAGGGTTTGTGTGCCTGAAAACATACCTGCATTTTTTTTTTTCTAAACTATCAGTTTGTTCTAATAAATTATTACCTCTCCCTGTAGATTTTGTCTCATTTAATTATACTAGCATTGAAAATAGCTGAACCAAATTGAGTAAGATAATTTGTTTTGTCCCCAAACCATGCTAATAGCTCCAGCTGGGGCCCTCTGTTTCCAAACTGCTTGAACAGAGCTAGAACATCAGGTTGAAATTATTACAGTATTCATATTATCTAATTTCAGTGAAAAATATAATAAAGATCATAAAGCATTAGAGGAGACTTTGGGTTTTGAAACAGCTTCTGCCTTTGCGCGATAGGGCTGAGGTTCACAAGGGTCATGTCTACGTGTACTTGTGCAGGGGCTGCCCTTGTTTGAGGTGTACAAAGTGATTGTTGCTGGTGCCAGAATTGGGTCTGGATGGGTCTCAGAGGGTCTGCATGGAAGATTCTGTATCTCCACTTTGCTGTAAAATTATTTTCATACTGACCCATTTATCTGTCTTGAAAAAACCCAAAGCAGAAGTTCCAAAACACTTGAACTCGTATTTCAGCTCAAGTGAGAAGCATCCAAAATCTTTTGCCAAAATAACTTCTTACCAAGTTTCCAGCCAATTTTGTAGGTTCAAGAGTCTATGAATCGCAGATAAGCAGCCAGTCATTTTCTGCATAACTTTGTTTCTAATTACAAAAGGGTAAATGTAATTTATGGAGTCATTAATTGGTCAGAAATGGCATCCGGAATTTAACATAGTCAAATCAACGCTTAGATATTGTGATGAGAATAGAAGCGTTCAGTTCATAGGAAAAATGCACTAGCAAAATTTAATAAATTTTTAATGATTCCTTGTACCTTGACTACACAGTGTTTCACTTCAAGTTTGGCTTTAAACATTACAGAATGGCTTTGTTTTGGTCATGTACACTGTGGCCTCCTCTTCATGTTTATTCCTCAGGAGTAAGGATTTTATTTAATGCAGAATTTTCAGACTGAAAGGATTAATCTTTTGTATGCCTTCTTCCTCAGAGAGTTTTTTTAGAAGTAATATTTTCATTTCATAGCTTTCTGAGTATATCTGCTGGCATAAGTGTTTGTTCCCTCTCTCCCCTTCTCCCCAGCTTGTTTACTCAGGGAATAGAGAGTTGACCTTGACTTTAAGGTCTTTGGTGTTTCAGACTGTACAGTCAGCAGAGAGTAAAGGGAAAAATCAATGTCAACCATATTAGACAAGTAGAGTAGTAATGCCTAAGTGCTGGGAAGTCATCCTGGAAATAGAAACAACTGAGGTCATTCTTAAAGAAGAGCACATTCTGAAGACGCAACACTTGTGGTTAAACTCTCACATTCCACCTTCTCTGTTCTGCACCCTTTTTCTCCCCAGCTGTCTAACACATTCTTGGGGCCATAAGAAGATGGGGATGCACCAGAGCCCTTCTGATGTAGCCACTTCAGTCAAGTTGGAGTTGGAATCAAGGGACAAAGCCTTTGTCTTTACCTCCTGCCAGCTCTGTGTTCGCACCTGCAACTCTAGATATTACAGGGGTTCTTTTAGCATCTCCAGTGAAGTAGTATGTCAAAAAAATCAATAAGATAGGTGAGAAAGGACAGCTCAGCAGCTAAGAGATGTGACATTGTTGAGGATGTCAGCAATTGGTAAGATTGTTTTTGTCACCAGTGGACTCACAAAGTACCCTGTCTGTACTGTGTTTTGGGAGAAACTCTGCTATTCCCTTAGATTTCTCAATTTATGGAGTGAAATCCTAGCTGGGTTGCCTCATCATACTGCTGGGACATCGAGGTCAGAGAGGCAAAGTCAGACTTCATCTACCAGCTGTGCCTTTCCAGGAAGCCGTACAGATCATTGCCATTTAAATGCAAATCATGTTTGGTTCAATATATTTAAATACCAGTGAAATGTCCTCAGTAATAATAGCAGACTGTTAATACATATGCGTATGAAATTCTTAATTAATTAGATGACATTAGAGTACTAGTTACATTTTCAAAACAGCTCAAAAGTACTCTTTTAAAGGGAATTAATATTTAATAGGAAAAAAAATGCAATAGCTTCCTGAAGTCTAAATTAAATGAGTGTACCTTTATGGATTTTACAAGGCTTTTACTCATAATTTTGTCTGCCAGGGAATTGCATCATAGGTGTTTTCTGCAACAGTGAGGAGGTGCCCTGGGAAGTGCACCATCCATCAGGCTGTTTTTCAGAGACTTATTAAACAAGGAATTGCTTCAAGACTTCAGGCAAAATGTCTTTCCCTTGAAAAATCCTGCTGGAGGAGGAAGGAAGGGGATGGAGGAGGTGTAGCACCAGGCAAGGAGCAGACCTAACCCCTCAGACCTCTCTGTAAGCAGATGAACCTGTTCAGGACCCCAGCCTGCTGTGTGCAGAGGCTCCCTGTGAGCTGTGGGCAGTGCTGTGGGCCAGCAGCACACACACATCAGAAATTTGTGCTCCCCCAGCAGGAACCAAGTGCCACATTTACCCATTTCACAGGATTATCAGATAAATATTCCCACAGATGGAACATTTGGGGTCTCCTCCCGGATACTGCAAATGATGACCAAGGAACAGCCCCATTCAAAGAACCTGAGAGGTTAATGCCCACACGTGAAAACGGCTGACTTGTCATAGCGGTAAGGGCCATTCCTCAAATAAATTAGACCCACATATGTGAATCCTTATTTGCAAATAATCCAAAGGTGTAATAAAATAATATCCTTTTTCCCTCTTATGCAACGGAAAATTAAGCAGAAGACAGCTAAAGTGAGCTTCAAGCGGAAGCCCTCTTAAAAAATCATGCTCTTGTGAAAAACATTGTTTAGTGTAACTTGAGAGGCCAGATGGTAAAATTCAGTCACTTTTTCCAGGGCAGAAGAATTTATAGACCCTATCTTCAAAACAAATAATCTCTATTATTTTCCCCTGATTTTAAAATTGGGTTCCACTAACCTTTATTTATCATGCTTTCTCAGGACCACACAAATTAGACAGAAATAGCACGGTCGTCTCTTTTCTATTTAAGGACATGAAGCAAGTACGTACAACATCTCGCATTAAGAGGTTCGGCCATGGTTTTATTTCAATAACTGTTTCAGAACCCCAGATGTTCCTGCCTAAACTCACCCTCTGTACCAACACAGCTTCTTCAGAACTACTGTGTTATAAATAACACTAATAGTAGTAATAATAGAGAGTAATTCTTAAGTTATATCTTTCTTCTTTAGAAGAAAGAAATCTTTATATTTTATTTATCTTTATATTTTTTTTCTCACAACACCATATCAGGACATTCTGTCTGAGTTGATGGGAAGAAGGGGTATTGATTTTCTCCAGATTGCTGGCTTTTTCTCATCCCAGCCAGTGCCAAGGGCTGGTGTAAATTGTGCCGGGAGTGTAGCACAGTCCAGGCTGCATCAGGGCTGGGGCTGCAGCAGCCTCTGCTTGCCCAGACTGTTTGCAGTGGAGACCTTGTTTGAAATTTCAGTGTATTTTTAGTTGAGCTATGTTAGGGATAAAAGTAGGGCACCAGCACTCAGCAAAACTGCACAGACAGGTTTTGCATGCGAAGCAAAACTGGAGAACATGGTGGGGGGTTGGGTTTTTTCTTCTTTTTCTGTCATTCTGCTGACTTTGCGCAAAAGTTGAACATTAGGTTTTACCCAGTGAACTCATATAAGTTTGTACAAGAGATGTGAGAGAGAAAAAGAGGCTGTCAGAGCCAGAGAGGGGCGAGCTGCCCTGCACAGTCCAGGTCTGCATTGCTGCCAGTGTTGGCAGGACCAATGGCTCTATTTGGGGAAAAGGAGAGAGCTGGGCCAGGAAGAGGTTTTGGTATATTCCTCAAGATACCCTCTTAGTGTTCATGTCTGGGAAAGCCATGGCATGGAAAGCAAGGAAATCAACATCACCCGAGATGCTTCTTTCTAGCTTTATTCTGTGGTTTGGAGAGCAATATGAATGGAAAATGAAGAGAATTTGAGGACAAATCAGAGAAGCAAAATGGGACCAATTCAAGAGGAGAAGAAATTAAGGGAGTGTAGCCTGGACTTGAAAAATGCTTCAGTATCAGCATTTCTTCCCACCAAAAGGAAGCATTTTATTTTTTCCTGGAAGGGAATAAAAAGAACAGCAGGGACTATTGTTGTGGCAAGAACACCTGGAGATGTGCTAGCTGCAGTGAGAGCTCATTGGCAGGGATAGCAGTGGCATAATTTGCAGCAACATCTGCAGCTTGACCGGCATCCATCTGTCCTCATTAATGAGCAGAAGCAGTAGGTTTTCCAGACAGTTTGATTGTCACTTCCCTTATTATGGTGCCCCTTAGCTAACGTTCCATCCCTTCCTGCTGAGGTATATCCATCCTGACTGCAGAATGGACACAGAAATCCAATGTGCATCAAAAAGGGTGACAGTGTTTACCATCATTTTGTGTATATACCCTATGGGTCATATCTACTACAACCACATGATTCAGGAACAGAGGGAGGGAGGTCTGTGGAGATAACAGCAGAGTTTCCTCAGTGACTCCCTTGTCTCTCCCTCTGCATCTAATTTTATGCTGCAAGGCATGCAACCATATATGTATGATTCTGGCTTTTACTTTCTGAAATTACTTTGGATTATATATACATTATTCACAATTCTATTGTGGTCCTCCAACTGACAAATATGGGCTTTCATTTTGCCTCATTTTCCCTGACTGAAAATGAGATACATGACAGTGTCCTTCATGAGCAGTTTGTTTTCCACCAGTAAGACAACATCAAATCCCAGCTATGCTTTAATCCCCATTTCCACAATATAATCCAGCTATGCAAAAAAGCATAAAAAAAGTGCCTCTGCCTGGCCACTACAGGCCATCTCCACTGAGCACCATCCTGGTGGGAAATTAGTGCAACATTGGAGAAATTAACACAAGGCAGAGGAATGTGACCACCTTTAGCAAGCCTCCAGCAATCTCAGCTTTCTTTTCCAGGACTGCACTTCTGCCAGCTCCTGGATGTGGCTAAGGGGCTGCAAGCTGGGGAGCTCCAGATCTTGGTTCAAGAGAGTTCACTCAAGCCGTGGCTGCCTAGCCCTGCTGGCTATGCAGGCAGGATCCCGTTTGCCTGCACACAGTGCCGAACCTCAGGAAGTCTCCTTCAAGTAATTTCATGCACAGTTTAATTATTTCTATAATGGGGAGGGGGACTTATTCCAAGAAAACCGGATTCAAAATGATCAAGGTGGCTTAATAACAAGGCAAACGGCTGTGCTGTGGCCCTGCTAGACAATAGCAAAACACATTCAGATATGCAGTTCAGACCTTGCTGCATTACACATGTAATTAGGTTGTTTCCATGGTAATGATCTAATTATGGTCTTCTTGGCTTTGTGTAATCACATTTGCTGCATTTTGGCAGAGCTGTTTTCCTTATTTTTGAACTGCAACACTTGGCAAGATGTTCTTTCTAAAGCCGAATAATGATTTTGCCTGATGGAAACTGACAAGTCTGTGAGTTTTTATTTAAAGCAGGGTTGAAGACACAAGACAAAATTATATATATATATAAAGAAGGATTTTTATCCCTGTAATTTCTAACCCTCCTTCATACCTTTTTTTTTTTTAGTGTCTAATATAATGAATTGTTGCAGTGGCTTGCACATGAGAGAGAAACTCTAGAGACCTCTCTTGTGTTCCTAGGGTTAGTGATGGGTTGACCTTGAGGTCAACCATGAGATTTCAACTCTATCTTCCTTATTTTCCCTATATGAGGATAATAATACTGACTTCAGATGAGATGTATATGCAAAATGTATATTATTTCTAATGAGCTATTGCAGCTCCTGGTAAGCTTGATCATTGGAGATACCTGGTGAAATCCTGGACCTGTAGAAGGCCAAGGGCAAAACTCTTATTGATTTCCACAGATCAGCAATTCCCCATATGACTGTTCAAACACCTTAGAAAGAAGCAAAAAGCCAAATCTAGCAGCCTTGACCAGTATGGATTCTTCACCCTGATGCCCCAGAGATGATCCAGCAAGGTGGTATTAGGCTTTGGTGACACACACGGTGTCTTTCAGACTCCACGGCATTGTGAGGGAAATGGGCCACAGGATTTGTTTGCACAAGTGGGATCCCCTTTGCCAAGCCCAAACCTAGTGACTGATAAGCTTATTCCTCTGTGTCATAGGGCAGGTTTAGGGAGGTGCAAAGTTCAGGGCTCTGCTAGAGCCAGTGCTCAAAGGGATTTATAATGGACCATGATCTGTTGTGTAGGAGAGGTGCTTATTATAGCCTGTTATCTCTCCTAAGGCAAGTCGCTCCTTGAAGTCAGCTGCAAGATCTGGCTGTTGGTTATCACTTAGATTTTTACAGCTTTCTTGCAAAAAAAAAAAAAAGATATATGTCTAGCTTGAGCAATAACGGATCTTGGGAAAGACAGGAGATGAAAGGTCAAGCAAGAGGAGCTTGTGAAATCACACTGGAGCAGAACTGCAGGCTGTAGTCAGCCAGGAGCTTGTATTGGAATTGACAGGGCTATTCATGGAAAAGGTTTCTGATCAGAGTTGCCATGACAATAGGAAACACCTAAAAAAGAGCTATGAAATGTTACATCAGTATCAAGCCAAGAATTTAATCCAAATCCTACACTCTGGTTATTCCTATGAGTCAGTAGCTTTCGTAGTAGTATCGCTAAAGAAAGGATTTGGTCCTCTTGACTTTGAAGATTTGGGAAAACATGTGTGAAATGTACATTATTATAGAAAAAATTTGTACTGTAAAGAATTTGCTGAGGGAGGATGTTGGAAATCTTGGAAATAGTGTTTACAGCTCTTGTTCAGTGTACTGAATATACACAGAAGACAAGAGAGTCCTCTGCCTTTGATGGATGGATTTTTTTTCTCCATTTGATGTATCTCTGAGTACAGAATCCCTGGGGTTTACAGCAAGGACCAGAGACTGTGTCCTCTGACACGTTTTTGTTTTTCAGAACTGACCATGAGAAAGTTATGCTATTGAACCATATGATTTCATGTTATGATCTGCAGAATATAAAACTGTGACTAGCTATTGGCACTTAGGTTTTAGCAGATTGACACATCTCAAATACCAATATATACCCAAATAAGCATAAATGCTTGTAAATGGGCAGGCGATGGCAGAGCAGTCATGGTAAAAGTAAAATTACAGCAGTGGGGTGGGATACCAGGTCTGCTCTGTCGCTGCCCTTAGTGAAATGAACACCTTTTCTGAGGATCTTTGAGCGGGTCACAGCTAACTGACTTCCACATCTTCCCTGCAGAGCAGTTAGGTATGAAATGAGTACCCTGACAGAATCCCATGGAATCCTCACAGCCAAGCTTAAGAAGTGTGGATTTAGTTACGGTGTAATAAGGTGGATTGGGAAGTGGCTAAAGGACAGATCTCAGAGAGTTGTGGTCAGTGGAGGAGAGGCTGGCTGGAGGCCTGTGACTAGTGGCGTCCCCCAAGGGTCAGTGCTGGGTCCAATATTATTCAATATATTCATCAATGACCTGGATTAGGGGGTAGAGAGCACCCTCAGCAAGTTTGCTGATGACATCAAACTGGGAGGAGTGGCTGACACAGCAGCAGGCTGTGCTGCCATCCAGAGAGACCTGGACAGACTGGAGAGCTGGGCAGGGAGAAATTTAATGCAATTTAACAAGAGCAAGTGTAAGGTGCTGCATCTGGGGAAGAACAACCTCATGCATCAGTACAGGAGGGGGCTGATCTATTGGAGAGCAGCTCTGGAGAAAGAGACCTGGGAGTCCTGGTGGACGGGGATGACCACAAGCCAACAATGTGCCCTTGCGGCCAAGAAGGCCAATGGCATCCTGGGATTCATTAGGAGAAGTGTGGCCAGCAGGTCAAGGGAGGTTCTCCTCCCCCTCTACTCTGCACTGGTGAGACCCCACCTCGAGTACTGTGTCCAGTTTTGGACACCTCAGTTCAGAAAAGACAGAGATTAACTGGAGAGAGTCCAGCGCAGGGCTACCAAGATGATGAAGGGAGTGGAGCATCTCCCTTATGATTCTCCCTAAGGAGCTGAGGCTCTTTAGCCTGGAGAAGAGGAGACTGAGGGGGGACCTCATCAATGTCTATCAAGATGTTAAGGGTGAGTGTAGAGAGGATGGAGACAGACTCTTCTTAATGTCATCCAATGACAGGACGAGAGGCAATGGGTGCAAGTTGGAGCACAGGAAGTTTAGGGTCAACACAAGGAAAAACTTTTTCACAGTGAGGATGACAGAGCTCTGGAACGGGCTCCCCAGGGAGGCTGTGGAGTCTCCTTCTCTGGAGACACTCAAGACCCACCTGGATCTGTTCCTGTGTGACTTGGTCTAGGTGATCCTGCTCAGGCAGGGGGGTTGGACTAGATGATCTTCTAGGTCCCTTCCAACCCCTAATATCTGTGAACCTGTGAATATTCTCCATTGATAAATAGCCACCTCCTGAACAGTATGATACAGTAGCTGGTAAATGCAGAGTCTTAGTAAGACACTCCGTGCCTCAGACACCATTCTCCTTCCTCATCACCTGTCTTTTCAGCCAGTCAGAAGAAGGAAGAGTAGGGTGGCAATCAGGTGGAGGTTAGTGGCCCCAAGGCTGAAAGCTGCACTGGGGCAGCTGGGTACCAAGCTGCAGCAATCCTACTTGCTCAAGGCTGGGACTTACCCGAACACTGAACCACCAGGCTCTCACTGAAAACCCCATAGAAGGCCTTCAGCTGTGTGTCAGCTCAGCTCTACTAGTGAGTGCCTGGGGTAAAGGGTGAGCTGCCAAAAGAGGGTGGGCTGGGTCCTCTTCCTATTTTGTCCATGCAGGACAGCAGTGCACTATGGGATACAAAACACAACCAAAAGGGTGTATCACCTCCTGCTTCTCTTCCTGTCTCCTCCTTATCTAACAGCTCATCAGCAGAAGGGACAGGCTTGTCTCCAGGAGCATAATGATATGTTAATGAGAGCCCCGTTCACTGAAACTGCTCGTGCTTGTACTTTAGCTCTGGCTGTGGTATTGGAGAACATGGAACAGCATATTTTACTGGGGCAATCTGCACAGATGCCCCTGCTGTGCAAAACCTCGTGTGTGAATCACAGTAACCGCTATCTCTTTGCTTCAAGGTATTGCACATTTGTAGGGCTAAAATCAGAGCTGAGGAGCCTGTCCTGCTTTCCACAAGTCTGCAGGCTTCATTATTGCCACCAAAGGATTTACATGTGCCTGCAGAAGTGACCAGACCACTCCCACCTCCAATTTATTCTGCCCTTATTTCCTTCTTAAGTGCTCACTGCCTCTGGTCCTGCTGCACAGGCTTAACAGGCTGCCCACCTATGTCAGTCCTGGGAAGCTGGGCAGTTGCAGGAGAACAATTTTCAAACTGTGTGCATGTAAATTAGAGCTGACGCTGCAGCTTTAATTCACAAAATGGACCTCATCCTTGATCACACCCCTACTCATTGGATAACCTTAACACCATGATCAATAAAGCCAGATAATTCCAACCAGTAGGAAGCTAAATGTATATTTCCAGCTTTTTTTTTTTTTTTTCTTGAAAGCAAAGTCCTAGTGATATGTTCCTGCCAGGGTTTATACAATTCTCCTTTATTACACTGGGAGCTCACATAAGCCTAATACTGTATAATACCTTTTACATGAACACTCTCAAACAGAAATTCTCTCTCATCTAAATCTAGATCACCTGTCTCGGTATGAGTCTCTAATTCTGCATATGTAGGAGGGAAACAGTCCCTCTGTTTCCCCATTGATCTAGTGCCAAATCCAATGATGTCAACAGCCAAAATGAGAATGATGAAGAAAAATGAAACTGCTCCATGAAACTTCAGAGATTTCACCTTCAGGTTTTCACTAGCTAAATCTAGTTTCCTGCTTTCCCCCGGTTACCCTAGATCTTGTTTCTCAAAAACATGCTGCCCTTTTGCTCTTTATATATTTGCTTTGCTAATGGGGGAGAGAAGCTTGTCCTTTGCAGTCATTGCCTTAGGAAGAGATACCAGCAAGCAGAAAGCCATTTCACACCACCCGGGGACGCACAAGTCAACTTACAGACACCCTGAGTTTCGTTGTCACGTGGAGCACCAAAGAGGACATTTTCTGAGCACAAAACATTGACTCCCAAGCCAGAAGGATGAGACAACTTAACACATGGTGTCAAGTAATACAAATATGAACATTTATCCCATTTTTCACTTTAAATTATACAGAAACACAAGTTCCACAAGGCATGGCTCAGGGTACCTTGATCAAGATCTAAGCAACAGCTTAGTGGTAGATAAATTTCACCTCTGTGTACCAGAGCAATGTGGCTGGGGGAATCCTCCTCCTCTGAAGTGTAATGTCCATCTCTGAGTTCCAGGAAGCATGGAGTTAAAAAGCAGTAGTAACCCTGTGGAGGCAAGGAATCAAATTTACTATAATCATTAATTGCACTGCTAGAAATTCTCCAGCATGAGGAACTTTCATCTATATGCACATTTGTGAAGAAGCCACTGCAAATGTGGGCTGTAGCAAACATACAGGCACACATAGAGCTTATGTACACACAGAGAGATCAATAGATTGTATATGGTTCACATGGCACAATTTATTACTTTTCTTGAAGGCTGTCACAAATCTGAGATGCATTGGGTGAGAAGAGTACTGGGGTAGTCTTTTAATTAGTCCACAGCTCAGCTGTGTGGTAAAATTTACTCTTGGACATTGCATCCAAAATTTATAACCTTTTAAATCAAAGGGACACCTCAGACTTTGAATTTTTGCTAATTGGAGGTGTTAAAAGCAGAAGTCTGAAAAAGGGACATGTTAGACAATTATTCACACCACTTCTCAGGCCAGTGTGCTACCCTATAAAAATTAACCTGGAAAATATATGGAGCTCCCAGCTGTCTTGCTCATATTTCTGTATTATCTGCTTGGTAGCATAAGGGAAGAGCTGCACTTTGCACATCTGTGGTGAACACTTCCCAGGACTGCTTCTTCAATGAGCAGAATATGGATGCTATAGGGGCTTCAGCTCAAGCAGGTGCATACTGGAGAGGAACAGGTCATGATGGATGCATGCAGGGCTAGGCAGCCTTAGTGAGCCCTAGATCTTGACCCTAGAAGGGCACATATGGTACTGGCTTGAGAGGATTTGAGGTAGTGTAGTAGATTACTGTGACTCTTGGCCACATGGACAGTCAGCTTCAATTAAACACACACTGCCTGTTCTTGGCAACTGTCACCAGATGTGACCTACCCTTTACTAGGGTAGGAAGGAGAGAGACATTATCTCCAAAGCTGGTTTGAGGAGATACTGAGTGCTTTCTGTAAAAATAACTGTTTTCTGCAAAAGTTTATGTTGTGTAGTTGTTTCTTTCTGCAGGGCAGTTACACTATACTCTATTTCATATATCAAAATGCTACCAAATTGCATGAAAAAGCATAGCCAGACAATCTTGTGTCACTGTCAGCAGCACAGGCCACAATGAAGGTGGTATAGCAAGTGTTGTCACTATCTGGAAAGTAATTTAAGTAAAAAGAGAACAAATACGTGACTGACTAGTAGGCAGCTGTTGGGAAACATTTTAAAAAAAAATTAGCCTTCCTTCATGCCCTAAATCAATTTGTTTTCAGTTATTTTGAAAAGTTTCTTTTAATTCTTGTCCAATTACAGGCTCTCTTGCAATGAGCTCTGCTTTCAAGCCACATGGTTCTTTCATATTGAAATATTTAATTTGGAAAATGTCTAAAGGAGCATTTTGATCACTGAAAACCCTTTTTCTGCAAAAAATACAGAAAAATATTGATTAAACCAGCTACTAAATGTTTCAGTGTCTGCTATTTAGTGATTTATAAGCACAACTGTTGAGTCATAGCTACCACTAAGGTGATTTAACCTGGAACATCCCTTACTCTTGAGGGTGGGGCCCAGGGTAAGTGTGCAAAGAGAATGGCATCAACATAAGAGGAATTATTTTGATACTAAGTATACTCTATTTTTTACCTGTTCAACCTGTAGCCTAAAGAGTAGATTAGAGTTTCATAAATTAGACAGAACCCAAAAAGTTCACAGGGTATAAGTGGCCACCACATTTTGCTTGTTCATTTGCATTTTAACAAGCCCCAGGTGGAAAGTCTATTCCCCACCATGTCAAGAATCTGAGACAACTGCACTGCAGATTATGGCCTTGATGGGTGAATACGGCATTGCTCACAAAATGTAGTGGAACTCCCTTGTTATATTTGGTGATGGCTTTGCTTTGTGGTTAAAACACTTTTGAATATCACCAAAGAAAAGGAAGAGAAAGATGTTTGGTGGATACTTTTCCATAATTCCAGTAAGTTTTTACCATTTTTTGAGAAGTCATACATAAAACACACAATGCTTTGCTGGTTCAAGTTGCTGGTTGCAATGGTTAGATTGGCCCTGCTCCTGCAGGTCTGTATGTTCTGGGAAATGCCATTTGACCCCAGGGAATCTCAGCTCACCCTGCCCAAAGGTGATGGAGCAGGAGATGGTTGCAGGCTCCCAAGACCCCAGCCCATTCAGAAAGCCCAGCCTACATTCCCTGACACAGCCCTGCCTGGGAAGGGTTTTGTATCTATGAAGAGGAACCAGTAGAGGTGTTCAGCCTGAACACTGTTGGCTGCAGTTAAAAGCCTGGCAGCAGTGAAGAGCCTGGGAGAAGCCCATTAGTTAAGAGCTGAGGCACCTGATGCTGTTATCGCTAATGCCTTCAGCACAGGACAGGGCTGCAATCAATTTCATAATAAATCAACCCCATTTTCTAATATGAACCAATTTATCTGCCAGGCTGACTTGCCAAACACTATTAGAGGCTGAGGTCAAACTGAAAAAGACATATCACATTTTCAGCTTCTCATCCTAACTTTGTATCTCCCAGGCACAATCTGCAGTCACTGGTTCACAGCTCTTTACCCTCCCTGGAGACTTCTCCTTCAGGAGACTTTCATTTATAGATGATGCAGACACAGCAGGAATTATATATGTATTGCCAGCCACTAACACAACAGCCTTAAGTCTGGAACTAGCACCTGTCTTTTGTCATCACTGTACCATATTTATAAACACTGGATAAAAAGATTATTTGAAAGGCTTGATTTGCAGCAGAATGAAGTAAATCATTGTTTACTACAACCAAGCCTATGTTACCATTTTTATCTGTGTTCATTTGGGCTACAGATCTGGTGGAGACACCTAACTTAAAGAATTAGCTGTGGTAAACAAAAAAGGAGAGAGATTTGGGATTGTTATTTACAGAAAGAATCACACAGACATTACGATAAAAATGATTCATACATAACAAATACAGATAACATTAATCTAAGGATTAATAAGCAACAAAGGAATCTCTGCCTTGAATGGTCATTGTGAAATGACCATGAAATGACCATGAAATGACCATGGCTTGTGAAAAATTCATAAGTACATGAGCGAGGAGCTGGAAGCTGCTGGGAACTACTGGGCGCTGCTGGGAGCCTCGGATTGCACCAGATGAAAACACACCAATTCACCTGACACTACAGAGCAGTACAGCCCAGATGAGAAGAGAATATTGATTATGCCATTCAGAAGAGTTAAGATGTTGCTAGAAGCAAGAATAATAATAATTGCATTAGCGGTTAGCATCCTGGGTGGGGACACACATAAGCCTGCATGTAAACAAAGGGTGAGAGGAGTCTGCAACACTTGCTCAGCTGTTTCCATACTCATTTCCTTATAACTCTATACTTGCACCACTACTTCCATTAAACTAATAGAAATAAATCCCAGATTGCAATAGACATATAAGGAAAGGCTTCACAGTTTACAACAATGCCAACAAAACAAACGGAACAATTTTAAATTTTTAATTAAAAAAAAAAAAAAAAAAGAAAAAAAAAGCGCATCACCAAGGCTAGTACTACTGTCTACTTGAAGAGAAGAGAGTCAAAGCACTGAAATGCAAATCTGGCTGAAGCACAGCTGAACAAGAAGACCAGTCAGTAGAAATTCCAGTGAAATAACAGGTAGTTAGTGGAGATTCTGAGAAGATGGATGGTTGAACTCTTCCTCACAAAGACAGTTCCCTCTGGTGTATTTATCAGTAATCTTCTGATTTTGCACTTATAATGCTTACCTACATGAAAATATCTCAGCTATTAAGAAGCCCAAACTCTTTTTATTTCTGATGTCTCACCTAAAACAAATATCTATTATTCTTCCCTAATGCTACTTTTTTGTTTTCCAGGCAGACAAGCAATGGTCAAATCTGCAGTAAAGAAGATTACTTATGATGGGCTTTTAAAATATTATGCAAAGTCATAAAGGGAAGGGTGTATTCAACCTTTCCCTTCCAAAGAAGCTGACCTTTTTCCATCCTAAATTGTATTTAGCTGATGTACATTTTCAGATGCAACTATGATTTGATACAAAGCCCACTGGACTCAGTAAAAAGGTTCCACTGGCATTCATCATCACTGAGCCAAGTACATACTACTAATTAAATTTCTTAGACAGTAATAATAAACAACATTATGAGAGTTGTCATTTGTGTTATAAATCCAGGGACATTAATATTAAACTTGGCACTACCTTGGAATTCCTGAAACTTTGGTCCAAAGTGCTCTCCCTACCAAGCCATGAAGTTAACTACAATGAAAAAGCAGCAGGAAAGTGGGCAAAATGGTGGAAGATTATTGCCCACATTTTAAAAGGAAGAGCAATGAGTAGTTCCACAGGGTGACCACAAATTACTTCACTATGGCCTCAAAGATCATGTGTAATTTGTGGTGATGACTTGGGTATCAAGAGCCAAGAAGATTTAATATCATTATTCAGAAAATTGACACGTAATTTTTGTATGTTACAATTGAAAAAGTGAAGAAAAAATATAATGGGTTGTCATTAATTTTGGGATTTTTATTTTTTTTCCAAAAAGCCTCTAAAGATTAACATTGAGTTGACTTATGGCAGTTTCATGCCATCGTCAGATTAATGTTTTGAAGGAATTAAAAAAGGAAATTTAAAAATCAACTAATTTAAAATACTACAAAAATGAGTGAAGTTTTCCTGGCTGAAAGACAAAACTGATCATTTAAACTTCAGAAGCTAAATTTCATACACAGCCTCTGTTCACCCAAATTGCATTTTCTGGGGACTTCCTTCTTTTCATCAAACTGTAAGATGGACAGTGGATTTATGAACTACAGTGTGTCAGGAAGAAGACATTGCTGCAGCTCTCTGTCAGGAGGGAGGCACAGAGGATGCAGGTGAAGGCTTGCCTGGTGCCTGGCAATGTCATAGTCCTCTCTGAGATGTGACCCTCTTCAGAGAGTCTGGTTTCACCACTGGAGCTACAAGAAGCCCTGCTGACCCTTGAGCTGCATTCATCCCATCTCAGCCTGCCACAAGTGCAGGGCTTGGGGCACCTATCACACAGCTGGATGGCCACAGTGACTTGCTGACCTACTGACTTCCACACAATGCTTGTCTGAAAAGTTTCTTCTTATGAATAAGTGCATCAGGAAACTCTGCAGTAACAGTAAAATAACTGCTATGGTGTGAGTTGTAATTTCTTTCCTGATATAAACCTATCTGTAGAAAATGATCCCACAGTCACTAATAATGTCAAGTGAGCACATCCTTTAAAAGCTTTTTATTCTGTATCTGTAATTTACGGCATTTTGCAAGGAAGAGAACTGAGTATCACTGGTGCTGAGTCCAGTGCAGCTCTGCTGATCTGCTGTGGCCAAGCACTGGGCCAAGTGCCAGACAGCTCAAGCCATATATTGTGTTTTTTCATTAACAGATATTGTTACTCCACCAGCTCTGCATTCTGCTGTTATCCAGCTACTGAGCTCTGGAAACCATTAGGCATCTTCATGCATTCAGCATTAAGAAGATGTACATGTGTCAGAGCAAGAAGTTTTCTCCAGTTGCATGACGTTTCCTCTCCTTTTTCCCCACATCATCTCATTTATCCCACAATGTTTCAGATACTTTGTGATGGACAATGCACTGGGAGTGCCTGGGATCCTTCTGGCCATATCTGACATGATCCCAGTAGGGACCACATACCAGTCTCACCCAGAGCAACTCATAGCCCATGAGCCCTCCAGCTCCATCGACTGCTTTGGGTTCAAAAAGACAGCTAAGAAAGAAATCCTGTTTTCAGTTGGCTTCAATTTACTGCAACTGTAGCAACAACTCCACTGGAGATTCGTGTCTGTAATCAGTAAAACTCAGAATACAGAATCACCTTCCATTTTAAGGGAAAAAAGCCTAAACTTCAAAGGAGGTGAGACTGTGAGCAGCCTCACAAATCCCGACTTTTGCAGGGGAAAATGTCAAGAGTACAACCCTTGCTTATGCTTGGTACAGGGGCAAAACAGCAGCATTTCCACAGGGTCCCAGACCTTCACCAAGCTGTGAACACTGCAGCATCAGGTATTTCAATGTCACTGCATCAGCTTGTTTCTAAGGGGAGAAAGTTTCCCTTGATTAGTATTACTTTCTGTTCAGTAGGTATTTAAGGAAGCAATTTCTGAGTGTTTTCTTCAGCAGCATGTGCTAGGACAGCCAAAGTTTTCTGCCTTCAGTTATGTGCCTGTGGTTAGACACAGATACTATAGATATGGTGTGGGACAGTGAACCTTGGCCATATCTCCTGAACTCAACCCATCACTCTAAGATCAAACACCCAGGTTTAATTTCAGTGCAATCAAATGATGGCAGAAGATGAGTAAGGAAGTCCTTATGTTCTAGGCATCCAGGGAGGTCAGATGAGATCTCTCTGGCCTGCTTACTAAGGAAAGGACATGTCAAAGCTCCCCTCCTTCAGCTACACCCACCCGCCATGGTGTGCTGGACATTGTCACTTGTATGCTAAGGGAGGAGCTGAAAGTCTCAAACAACTCACAAGGACAGTATATCAGGGCCTCCCATCACATCTGGTGTCTGGAGAGACTGTGCCTGGGCTGGTTTTATTTATAAACCTCCAGTGAGTAATGTGAGTGTTGCAATCAACTCCCTGTACTAAACATGGCTTTGGCAGATACTCTTGAGCTTCACTAAATCCCATTCAGATGGGAAAGGAGAGCGTCTTGGACTGTCACCCTCAGCACATGGCAGTGCCTGCTCTCCCCAAGGACCTTTGGCAGGGCTGTTATCACAGGCACCAATGCTGAGGAAGGTAGGAGAAAGTCAGAAACAAAATCACCATGCAAAGAGCATCTAAAAAAAAATAGGATGTCAATCCCTGGTAAAGTCACCTGACTTTTATTATCTTTTATTCTTATTTTTGCACTGGGAGGGCCAGACTGGTCACAGCTTTAGGCATCTCATTCAGCTGGTGCACCTGTGGGAGCTCTTGCTGAGCTGCTTGGGCTGGACATGGCTTTCAGAAGATGGTGGTCTCCAAAAAACTCAGGCAGAGATTTTGAGAAATACAGAGGGGAAACCTGAGAGAAGCAACATGGCTGGGCTTAGAGACATGGAAAACTTGTGAGGCCCCAAAGACAGCACTGAAAACATCTCTTCTGTGGCACATATTTGAGCATCTGCCAGGGGAAAACTTCTGAGG
Source organism: Ceyx cyanopectus (assembly GCA_013401355.1). NCBI lineage: Eukaryota > Metazoa > Chordata > Aves > Coraciiformes > Alcedinidae > Ceyx > Ceyx cyanopectus. The sequence goes on along the minus strand of VYZU01020740.1, from coordinate 3,545 downwards.
TTAAACTATCAAATGAAGGCATTTTTCTGCCACAAAGAAGCGCTCTTTTGGGTCTGGGTAACCTAATTAACTTGCAGTGCTGACAGCAACTCACGTTTGGTGGATGGAAGGGGAGGTGGGGGTGTCAGGGATGCAGAGAAGCAGAGGTGTTACAGCCCACAAGTCATGTTGTCACCCCTCTTAGGCTCCTTTCAGTAGAGGCAGAAGGGCTATCAGTGCAGATGCACCTTGTGGGATGCAATTTTCCCTGCCTATACATTAATTAACAATGGAAATAAGTAATTCTTTCATCAGCAAAAGGGAAACACCTGTCGTCCCCAATATTTGTTGGCTTCCAAACTCATCCTGTTATTCCTATTCTCTTTTACTGGTCTCTCTTGAAAATACCATGTTTTTCAACAGCATTCTACTGTACGCAAGTAACACTGAACTTGCCCACAGACTGTGTGGACACTCGTCCTCCTCTGTCCTGAGTCTGAAACAAAGCCCAAAACGATGGCTCAGACACCCACCTGAGAACAAAGGGGCAGTGGGTCCAGGGTATAGCCTCTCTAATTGTCAAACTCACTAGCTACCAGCAGCCCTATCAAGAGATGATTGATTGGTTTTGCCTTTGCCATCAGTTAATTAGCTAAAATAAGGGAGTTGCAGATTTGGGGAGCTGTCTGAAGGCAGGAAAGCAGCTGAAGACATTGGTACCCTCAGGTCAGTTCTGACAACACAAAGCAGCATTTGAAGCTCCTAGTGACTCAGCCATCACAAGGACCAGCTGATGGGTCACATTTTTGTCAGCCAGAAGACACTTGCTGCCTGTGGCCTGTTGCATTCATGCCAAGAAAGGGGAGGAAGGAAGAGAGGCTGTCCTGGTGCTTGAGTGGCTTTCAAATTTAAATTACTGAATTCATAAACACCTACACATTTACATTGTCCATGTAGAGGACTGTGGGATCATCCTGGGGCTGAAATCTGTCCCTCAGCTGCACACAGGCCTTAATAAACCCTAAGCGGCATGGGCAAGCGAAGGGCAGGGTTTGGTGCCAGGGCTGAATATAGTTTCATGTGTTATGTCCCCTTGATTGCCTACTTAGAAATTATAAAAATGTACTGTATTTTAAAACTGCAGTCATAAGACAGCAATTTCCATCTGAATGATAATGAAACACACTCCAAGGTTATGCCAGGACTTTGCTGGCACTATTAGAGATCAGTTCAAAGCTACAGAAGAAAAAATATATTGCATTAATAAGTGTTCCTTATTTAGAAGTTCCCCTTCAGGAGTAATTAAATGTGACTTTTTTTTTTTCTTTTTTTTTTTTTTTTGGTAGATGGCTGATTTGTAGGATAGCTGTCATGTCTTTGTCTGAGGCTCAAATAAGAAAACTTGAACATCTGAGATATTTAACACACCCCAGGGAGAATTCCCACCTGGCCACAGCAGGAGCGAAACACTGCACAGACCTCACCCTGCACCCTCCTCCCCATGGAGCACAGTTCAGGGTTCCTTTGTCTCTGTTGTCTGTACCTCCCCTGGAAATGCTTCCAGAAATGAGAGGCACAGCCTTCTGGGGTCTCAGGAAGATTCTGAATTGCTGGGAGGGAGCACCCTATGTTCTTGAGTGGCCATACAGAGGAACCTAATTGTGCACCCAGGAACAGACCCAGAGATGCACATGGGGAAGCAGCAGGGCTGCACCCAGGGCTGCACTGGGGATGACCCCACCAAGAATCCTGCCTCTCTTTTACCATGTTTGAACAGATGTGCTAGAGAGGAAAAACTTATCAACAGCAATATGTGATCATCACCAACTTCTCCATCCAGGTCAGGAGGTGAGAGGCTGCTGCTCCAGACACCTTTGCTGGAGATTGGGCAAGAGCTGGGAGAATAGCCCAGGACTGAGGAGCTGAACCTGTGGGTCTTCTCTGCAAAGGAACAATGACAGATTTGACCTCCTGGCTTCTGGAGTGAGTAGGCAGGAGATGGAAGGACCAGACAGGGCTCCTGAGCATTTTGTGCTGCTGAGGCCAAAGGAATTAGCGTGGGAGCTGGGAGGGAAAAGCTTGATTATGGCTTTCACAGACATACAACCACACAATTGTCAGGGGCTTATCACAGTCAGTCTTATTCCTATTTGTTTATTTATTTGCTTTCTTAACAGCTTGGCTTTGAGGACTGGATGGCTGTATTCGAGCCCTGCAAGCTGCTGATTTTACAATCTTCTCTCTCTGGTGCAAGTGTTCTTTTATATTTCCAGTCATGTTTTCTTTCAATTTTTGTTTATATCTCCTGTATCAATCAGTGAAACAGTCTCAAGAAAAAAAGGCCAGGCCAATGAGAAACAAGCAGGTTTTGTTTGGATCAAGATACAGCATTCCTGAAAGTTGGCTGCACCTCAGAAAGACTCAGTGAATAATGGTATTTACTGCTCTCCACCTTGCAAACAGAGCCAAAACACAGGCTTTTCCCAATGGTGTCTGTTAAACTTGATGGGGAGGGTAGAGGTAATTAACCCCTGGCTACCCTCACTTTACTAGCTCTTTAGATGGTAAAAAAATTTCTTTTCTGGGCCAACCCTGAGAATAGACTTGGAAAACTGGCCACCTTTTTATTATCTTCTGTTTGTCCTAAGGGCCAGTGATTGCTACCCTGCTAACAGAAGAGGAGCATCCATGCATGAAACCAGTTCTTAGCAGTGAACATATCTGTGTACATCTGGTTTTCCCTCCTTTCCCTCCCTACCACAGGAAAAAACTACAGTCTGCTCAGTCTTGCCTCCAGGCGCCCTGCACATGCAATAAGATCAGATCACCTGCATGTTAGCCGCTTGCTCTCCAAACCCTGAACTGATGCTCAGTACCAGGACGGAGAAGCTGTCAAGTCTGGAAGATGGGCTTGGTACCCTCAGCAATGCTTGGCTGTTGCCAAAGAGCACAGAGTTAATTTTCCATGTACTTGCCTTCAAGCAGTGCCATTCACCCTGGCAGGGCTGGTAATGAACCATTGCTCATCAGCCTCTGCAAAAGCTTGGAGCAGGGATCTGCTTTGCAGGCAACAAGGGAGAGACAGGGAGCAGCACCCGTGTCATTGGTTCTCATGAAACGGGAGAGGACCCAAGATGTATTTTCTTTCTGGACTCGAGATTTTAGTTTCCTTGATTTATAACAAGATATCTTCCAAAACACAAAGACAGGGAGGGGGAAAATGTGCCAGCCTACAATTGCTGGAGAGGTCAAAGAAATGGGTTTCCTAACGGGAATATGACAGCTCAAGGATTTACAGCTGAAATCTTAAGGACATGAGCACACTGGTGTTTGAGATGAATGTAAAAGGACATAAATACCATTTAAAACGTACTCTAAGAAAGAAAAAACAACCCATGCATACTCGAGTCATTACGATTCAATGCAATCGCCAATTCCCCAGCAATTTACATTTAAATGTGTAATATAGTTCTCAGGCTAAATTAGGTATTTCCAGTGGAGTCTTTACTCAGAATGTCTGTGAAGGGGGAGGAGAGGCAGGCTATAGCTTTCACAGAATCACAGAA
>VYZU01020736.1:0-14581 GCA_013401355.1 Ceyx cyanopectus | reverse complement strand
GTGAAAGTTAAGTTGATACGTTGGTGCAAAATTGCTCTTGTATAATAAAAGTAAATTGCCTATATGTAACCTGAAAGTACTGAAGTGATACGATAATATATGAACACCTAAATATGAAATACCTTGTTCATTTAGTAAAAAGGTCCAGAGAAAATTGTGGTATCAGTGAAACCTGTCTTAAATGACCAATAAAATTATGCTGCTCAAATTAACTATCTTATCAGTATTATTTCTAAGAGAAAATAAGCATGACTGTACTAATTATACTTACAGATAAATACTAGGCTTCAGAGAGAGAGAGCTTTCTCAACATTTGTTGTTTAAGCTTAATTACAGCAGGTTTTTTTGATGGTAACTATATTATGTGCTGATGAGTGTCTTCTAATCAGTCCTTTTATTTTTCCTGTAGTGCAGGATTGTGGCTGTGACCCAAATATTGAGAATGAGCATGATTATGAAACGGGTGAGAACTAAAAGGAAAAGAAATAAAAATCTTGTAAGAATAAATCCAAAAGAATCAACTGCTGTCATTTTCAGAAGACATGATGTTTTCTAAACCAAGGTACAAAGAGGTTCCCATTTTGCAACTCTTTTCAGTCAGGTAGTTTAAATGGTTATGTCCGGGAACCCAGAAATTCTTACAGTAAGTATAGCAGAGAAGAGCATTTAGCATTTGTGGGTTCTATCTGAAAATTCTATACTACAGTGCCATAGATTCCCTTGTGACAGAACCAGGGGAATAGTACAAGTCTTGAGTAGCCTCATATTAATTTCTATTTACACCCAAAAACTAAACTCAGGAGCAGCAGCTCACATGTCCTTCATAGTTCTGTGTGTTGTGGATCATAAAAGGATTACACTTTACTGCCATTTGTTGTGTAGGCTTCAGAGAGACAGGAAATACTTCTGTCAGATTTTAACAAGAGGAAATCTGACAACTGAGAAAAAAGCCTTTTCCTAATCTTCATTAGCTTCTATGTTTTTTGTTTGAGCATAGTATCTGTATCTGTAAGACCACAGATATTTAATATCCATTTGGTAAAAGGAATATTCACAGAAATAGACACAAAACTTTTTTTCAGAAATATGTGAGATTTGACAATTTCACAAATGTGTATGAAACAAAGATGAGCAAACCAAAGTGTTCAGTGTTAGAAGTGAACTGGAAACATTTTCCATGAAAGCAGCAGTGTCAGTGTTTGATGCTGTGTTGCACCAATGCAATGTTAATGACTCTTCCCTGTTCAAAGTGTATTTTGCTACATTTAAACTAGAGCCAGCTTTAGTTTCAAGAGCCATCTTTTCACTTTCATGGTGGTTCATGTTTTTTCTCCCTTCCTTCCTCCCTTTAGTGTACCTCTCCTGCTTCTGTTCAAGATAACTCACCCACCTCAATTTCTGTGTGTGCATTATGCCAGTTTTTTTGGTGACTGAATTAACTGCATGGCCCCAAAACTGTTTTTCTTGGCATAGAGAAAGCAGCAAGCACAGGAGTGAAAATGAGTGAAAAAGGGGACTTCCTTTTCCCTTGAAATAGACACTTGAACTGTCTGTAAAACTAGAGCCTGATTGTGATGCAGAGGACTGCTTATAAAAAAATGAAATAAAAAATAAATTCATATGATGTCTCTGATGAAATACCAGTTTTGGACTAGAACAAGGAACCACCAAATGAAGTATATTATTTTGTTAGCGTTCTTACAACAAGCAAGTCTTGATTTTGAACTATTTACTGAAAAACCTGCTGCACTCCTTAGCTCTTTCAGCTACTTCAGGATGGTAAGAAGCTGTTAAATAAGTTTGCTTTATTGTGAAAAGTTTGAAATTACACATTTTAAGCCTTTTTTTTTTTAGTTTCTTAGCAGCCTACCATTTCATTTTCAGCCTTCCATAAACTTTCTGAATGTTGTTCCCTTAACTATTGATACACTAAGCTGATCTTGAAATGGTTTTCTAGAATAATTGTTTAATGCACAACCTCACAATAAGAAAACATTATTTGAAAAGCAATTTTTAAGTTGTATTTTATTAAATGTATGTGTTTAAATAATAATTATTTGTAATGCCTTATTCTGATACTTTCATAATTATGTTAATTTTGTTGTGCTTTTGCCTTTTGAGAAAAAAATACTGGCTTTTGGACCACTTGTCACCCCATGATGAGCAACAGCAGGGTTTTTTTCTTTTTTCCATGTATTTGACCGATTTGTAAACCTGTTCTACTTTTCCACCCCTTCTCTCACTGTGCTTACTCACCAGGTTCATGGTTTCTTCTTCTGAGACCAGATAATTGCTTTTACAAAACGTATAAAAACTGCCCCAGCAGCTGGTACCTTGGAAAGGTGGGCTGCTCCATATTTCACTCACCTACAAGATCATTCGTAGTCATTACAGTTGTAACTATTCTTGCTGTGAATTGAATGAAATCTGATTAGTGGACTAGTTGCAACACATTTACATCTTCAAAAAATGCTGACAAATATTTTTTATTAGAGGATAATTATCCATAAAAAAATACAATTGTATAGACATTCCAACTTTAAGTGCATCCACTCTTCACTATGTTAGCTTCAGATTTCATGTTCTCAAAGCTAAGTGATGGTGTATTGAGTCTTTTTTTACTGAAAAAAAAATCACTGCTGTAATTAGAATTTGTGTATCTATCTCACTAGATTGGATGCAGTCAGTTTACTGGTTCTCTTTCTGTTCATCCCTCCTTCAGTAGCTGATACTGAGCTACACACACAAGTTAGCATGACTTAGCCATTGTGAATGTTCACATGCATGCTTTTAGGCTTCTGCAAATATGAGGAATTCCGGTTTTCTTCCCACAATCCAAACATTAATTATTTCACATTTGCTGCAGACTAAAGCCATTACAAAGTTTACTGCCATTCAGCAAACAGAACACAGCTTCTCTACTGACTTAAAAACATCTGTTTCGTGGGGGAATAGATCAAGCATTACTGTATAATATAAGAATATTTTAAGCAAGTTTTGTGTATATGACAAAGGCTTTCTGACTGTAAAGGAACTGTTCATGCAGACCACTAGGTAATTAACACATGAACTGCACAAGTCACTGTTCTTTGTAGGTTCTTAAGTTCTCCTCTGTTGAGAAATGCATTTCCATGTAGTTGTAGAGTTAAAGGTATTTAGCATGAAGTATCCATTTGTAGATGAGTTCAGAATTTGTGTTGTCTCATTGGCTGACTCAAAATCTAGCACCTTTTCATGCTTGGATCACGAATAATTTTATTAAATCCTAGAACATAGAAATCTTTTCTTCATAAAGACACTCTCTCAGTTATTTCAACTGTATCAGGTTACCTTGACAATATTTGCATGTTTTCTAAGTGTCACTTCACTGTTGTCTGAGCTGGTGTCAATGATAAAACTTAGTTTCAAGACACTGTGTGGTATCTGAGTCTCAGAAGTCAGCACTAAAGGAAACTACATTAGGTGAAATTTTTACCCACTGTGATTAAAAACCTAGTGAAAGAGGTATTAGGAGGAGATACTCATTCAAAGATTGAAAAACCAGTGCTTTGCATCAGGTTTCCCAGAGCTTACTTGCACAGGTGTACGCAGACATACTCCAGGTCAAGGCACTCACTTGTCCAGAATCTTTTGTCTGCCAGAGGCACCGCAGCTGAGCCAGTTTACTGGCTGCACTGATGAATGTGCACAAATTCTGAAAAGCAGGAAAAAGGAAAGAACCTCTGCCTCAGCCGTTGTATTATCCAAGTCTTTAGCCTATGGCTGTTAGCATGAACTTACTAAATCCCAAGACTAAGCTTTTTAAGTTAGAATAAAAAAAGAAAATCAGACTTTTTCAGTGTTGCAACCTAGGCATTTAAGGTTCCCACTAAGGAACCGTGAAGCAAAAGAATTGAAGTTACTGGAAGCAAGGAGCTGATTTCTGAGGTATTGGCCAGAAAGACTCCTGAGGAGCACAGCTGCTACTGCTGTTGGCAAACGGTTGACAGGCGCAAATAAAATGTAAAGCAAAGAAAGAAAAAAGCCTCTGAACTTGCTACACAGTTCTGAATGTATGGAAAATGAGTCCAGTTGGTGGGAAAAAGTAATGAAGGGAATGGACTGTTCACTCTGTCTTGCTTTTAAGGGGGGTTTTGCAAAGGCGGTGGCCAGAGGGGACCTCTACACGGGTCCCTGTGCCAGGCCCGAATTTACCTTGTAAGTAGGAAAGAGTATTAGGCTTTTAAGATTTTATCCCCATATGTATCATCTTTTACATTAGCAACTCCAATTAATCTCAATTGAATTTTCATTTTCTTCTGGAAAAAAAAGGGCAAAGATCATCTTTAACCTTGTAGGGCATTATCAAATGTTTGGGGTTTTTTTTTTTTAAATGCTAGAACTGAAGGGAAAAAAGATCTTGTGAGATATTTAACATTCCCTACTTCAAATGCTTTGATGCTCTATTATTTCCTCTCATGTTAAAGGTTTTTTAATGGAGATTATGATATTATTACTGATGAAGCAGTCTTTTTCAACGTATGAATCCTCTGCTAGTTTTAATTAACACATCACAATTAACAATTTATCACAGAACACACTTCTTTTTATTTCTTCTTACAGAGTCTCTATTGCCAGTGCTGTGTTTTCCAGCTACTCACAGAAGTGAGAACCAGATATATTTGAAAACTGTTAAGCTAACTTAAATTATTAATTCTTCCAAGGACAAATATAAAGAGAGATTTCACTGATAGGGACTTCCAGAAAAAAATAATTTCATATGAGGACCTAATTTGAAATAATCCCACAGCACTTACCATGGCCAGGTCTATTATCCACTTCTGCAGTGCCAGCATGTACCAGCCCGCCCAGAATCTTACAGCATGTTAAGTTTCATAGCACTGAAAATCCTGAGATACCAAAGCTTTTGAAAATGCCTGGGGAACTAAATTATTTTAAACATCTGGAAATAATCTTATTGAAACGCTATAACAGGCTATGCAATCTAGATAAAACATATTAAGCACTGGTTGAAACACTTAAGTATTACTGTTTTCACAGTGTCTTTGGTTTGACAGTGCCTGGAGTTGCTCCAGACCTTCTCCAAAGCACAAGACTTGAGATTTAAGCCCAAATCCCATTTTTTAAAAAAACAATCACTGCTGAGTTAATCGTAGAAAGAAAAATCTGCATGGGTAGGATTCAGATTCCTAGGAATCAGAAAGAAAATCATCATTTCCACCTTGCATCTCTAGCAAAGATCTAAATTAAGAATCGGACTTAACTCCTTATGAGCCGTGGGCCTTCGAAAGCATGGCTACCTATAAAGCTTACTTCTTGTAGAGATTTTACTGACAGCCCAGTAATTGGCATGTGAACACGGAATGCATGATGAGGGATGGCCAAAAATGACTTGCAATGGGAGCACAAAACAAATAATGATATAGCTGCTAGAGAAAGAACTACCAAACAAGCTACATAAACCAAAAATCCCAGATTTCAAGGATACGTGCCTGCATAGAACAAAACTCGTTTCATGTTTCCACTGAAATGCAGAATAATCAAAAGGAGGATGACATCTGAAATAAATAAAAGGTTGCTCATCAGAGAAGGGAGATAAAGGGCCTAAATACAATCCTAGACAGTATCATGTCAATGGAGAGTGTTTTCTTACTGGTTTTGTCTCTCAAATTTGATTGTTCCAAAACATGGCAAGCTCCAAAATTAAGCTCTTCTTAGTCTGGAGTGTTTAAGTTTCTCTCCTGCATGGAGTCACGGGATGAAAGATGAGCTTACACTGCACCTCCACCATGTGTGCATTAATTAGATCTTTCTTACATACCTGACCATGTGTTCTCATAAAATTTATAATAATTCAATTATATTTCAGATATTCATTATTCTTCTTCTCAGCTCCAGCTAGAACTGGTCAGTGGAGCCTTGGTGTGCTGTTTGAGCCCCATTTTATTTCCAGAACATGGCTTAAAAAAATTACCTTGTGCAATGATGATGGGATATTCCAGGTATGTCTGCAGAGGGTAACCATAATAGATCTGGTACTTCAGAAACACAAGGAAGCTGAACAGAAAAACAGAACAGTGTGACTGCATGAAGGGACAGGACAGCTCCTTCACAACTTTTTTCTGTTTTGGTTGTGCCAGAAGGCTCCAGATATACGAAGATCAAATACAAAGATGAAGTACGAGCCTGATGACTCTATAGTCTACTTCTGTAGCCCTGAAATAGAGCAAGATGTAGAGAGCTTCCCCCCATTTGTTGTCAAGGTCTTTGTCTCACAGCATGTAAGGCAAAATTTTATTAATGACAACTGATGAGAAGGAAATAGTCTTCCAGATGTAGCAAATACCTTCTCGTCACAATTCTGGAAAAACCTCGACTTCTCTGTTTATGGCCATAGTTCAGTGTAAACATTAGGTTTTCTTAGCAAGTTTTACAGAGTAGAAAACACCTTCCACTACACTGTTACAAGATTGGCCAGTGTAGCTGTATTGGTCAGACTAAGAGTCTGAAACACAGCAAACAACGGCATTTCTCCTTCCTGCCATTCCACAAAATAATGTCTAAAGGGAACTCAACTTTCATTATGTTTTCTTTATTCAACTTTCATGCAGGTCTGTGGGGTGAGACAAAAATTTCAAGGCTGCAGAGAAAACAGGAGTCTTAGGGCACAGTTTTCTATAAGGAAAAAATAATTGTTTCTGACATAGATAAGGAACTACCTGCCTTGTAAGAAACTGGCTTTTACAGTATTCATATTTTAAATATCTGAACTTCCTAGAATTCTTATTTCTTATTGGGTCTGGATAACTCTTTGCCATGAGCACAATGATTCTGTGTCACTCCTGTATCAGGTCACCACATGCTGACTGCAGAAACATGCCAATTTGCACCAGTAGCCTGAAAGCTCCCTGCAGCTGGACTCTGTCTTTAAAGGTTGCAAGATAAGCGCTGTACTAAATAAACAGTCCCAATAGACATTTTTAAAAAGCTTGGATGCAACTCTTTCAAAATAGTTTTGCCCAGAGCAGGTGCAGAACCTTGCAGAGCTGCAGGTACCTTGGTTATCATACAGGTGCTGAGGAGACATTTATGGCTTCATGATGCTCAGAAACAACACTGACTGAAAATACCTTTTCAGTGCCTGCCAACACACATGAATTTCAAAATGCTACTACCACTTTTTGGCTGGTGCTGTAGTGTTATCTCTTCTAGAACTAGAATTTAGGTCTTTTACTCTGAGGTGTATTAAGGGTAAACAGCAACAACAGGGGTTCAGTGCCATGGAGAAATGCAGGCAGCGAACAGCCACAGCAGAGGCCGAGGGAATTCTGTACAGCTCTGGGCAGCAAGGTATCCATCCATCTTAAGGCTCCACAGTGCCACTCCAACAGTCTGGCAACAGCTCTGCCCCCAACTGAAGACGAGACACAGGCGTGTTCAGGAACAACATGCCATTTTTTGTGAAGTGATTTTTCTGAATAAAAAGTCCTTTTTAAGCTTGGTGTGGAGAGGTAGCAGCCATCTGTCTGGACGTTCTGACCACCTCCTTCAATGGGTTCAGCAAATACAGGGCTCTTTGTACCCACACTTGTATGTACACACAGGAAATACACACTATTTTTCATTCCATACAATCCTCGTTAAGTAAGATTTAATGAGTCTAGCCCATGGAAGCTTATTACAGACTGACAAAATCTTTGAAACTTGACATGGTTTGTAATTTTCTTAAAGAATGATTATGTTTTACTTATTTGGGTGAGCAAAGCCTGTCTAACTGGTACAATTACCAGTACAACAGGACACGCAGACCATTTAATACATGGCTTAAACCCAACAGTATTGTTTTCTTCAATACATGGGTGGCCCGGGTTGATTTTCGGCAAGTTAATAAAAAAAAAAAAAAAACAAAAAAAAAAGCCGCGTTTCCCTTTAACCAACAGCGAAGAAACGCTTTAAAATGCGGAGTTTCTGCTCTCCAGAGTCCGCCCGTGCAGCGTAGGCAGGAGGCGGCACCGGAGCAGGAAGGAAGAAGCGTCAGCTCTGCAGAGATGAACAGGGAGTCAGAGAAAGAGCAGCATTAAAAGCAGAGAGAGGGAAGGCTGGTACCGCTCCCTTCGAGCAGCCGCCCAGCACCTTCTTCTGCGTGACCCGCGCCGCGAAGAAAGGAACGTCAGTATTAACTGTCACAGCAAAGCGACCCCAGCTCCCTGGGCCCCGCCGCTCCCCGGCGGCTGAGGGAGCCCCGCCGAGAAGAGGCGCTGCCGCCGCACCTCAGCGGCTGCTCCCGCCGGTGGCTTCATCTTTTCCCGTGCCCCCCCATCCACGCCGCCGCCGCCGCCTTACCCGGCCAGCTCCAGCAGCAGGCTGCCCATGCTGACCCCCCGCGTCGACCGGGCCGCCAGCACCGCCGCCAGCTGCGGCAGCTTGATCACCGCGCACACGGCCCAGGTGCTCCAGTGGGCCAGGTCCAGCAGCGCCGGCGCCATCCCCGCTGTGCTGCGCGCCCGCGGCAGCCCGGAATAGGCAACCCTCGCTGCGCTGCGGGCGGGGCGGGGGCAGCCGGCCCGTCCCGTCTCGGCCCTGCCCTGCTGGCGCCAAGGCAACTGTCACGGAGCGTTCGTGCCGCCCGCGCTGCCTGGGCTGCAGGGCGTGGAGGCCGCCCGGCCTGCGGGGCGAGGAGGACTGAGGGCATCCCCCTCAGGCCTCGCCGCGCCTGGGCGCACTCGTGGGCGGGTTGGCAACCATGGCAAGGCCGGTGCGTCTTCCTCGGGAGGGGGGAGTGCTTCTTGTCGGCCGCCTGCGGGGAAAGTGGCCGGTCACCCCCGCCGAGCGTCGCGGTGACCGCAGGAGTGGAGCCGGGGGCACCAGGATCTCCCGGTGGTCTCGGTGCCGCAAGCTGAGCCCTACCCACAGCTGACTCTCCTTGGTGTCAGGGCCGAGAAACGCTGGACCTGAAATTACTCTGTTGCCTTAAAATCCACAAAACAGCAACCGTCAGCCTCTGCGGTGGTGTGTAAGGATAAGCGCGGGTTGCGCCCACCCCACGCCAGCTTTTGGTTCGGAGATGTTGGTTGGGTTTCAGTTTTCTCCTTCCGAAGTGGGTGGAGTGTCCAGTGCTAAAGCTCTTGTGTTCTGCGTCACTCTGGATCGCGGTGGTGCTAATCCCTTCATAGGAATGGTGGTGGTGTGATGGTGGCACTTCTGGTTGCCCAGAAAGTTGAGCAAAATTAACTTGTCACATTATCAGAACAACTTTCCTGGAAAATGCACCTACCAGTACCTAACTACACAGTTATACACAAAAATAGCAAACGGCAGTCTTCACAGCTTTTGTACTTAACTTGCCAGCTAGTCAGATCCAAGGGTATACATTAGTACAAATAACAGAGAATCTTGTCTTTTTGATGCCTGCATATCGCCCGGGCTACTCAGAACATCAAAACCATATTGATAATTTCTATTTTTAACCTAAAGCATAATTGCCTTAAAAGCTTATTCAGAGACAAAAAAAAAAAGGTCTTCTTTTTCACTATGACAGTTGTATTTGTCAATATTTCTGTTAACATAAAAAATTCTGATTAGTGCTTTTTAATACAATTTATTTTCTGGTCATTTTCATTTTTCCCCAGTTTTCTGGTTTAATAATATGATTTGACAAACAGGTTTATTGTGTTTGTTCCCCATACCTTTAGTGGCATTTTAAAACAATATTGCTAATGCTCAATTTGGAGCTCAAGTTGCCTTCTGTGTAATTCAATCATGGAAACATGCAGGTATGTAGGACTGCATAAAATCTCAAAACCCTGATTGAAATAAATGCCCCCCTAATATAAAATGTTGATTTAAAAACTGTGTTTCTGTTAGCATAGTTCAAGTGAATCAAGCTTTTCAAAGACAATGAGCTCTAAAGGAAGAATAGATAATTTGAAGTTACCTTAAAATAACAGCTGTTCCAAGATGTTCAACTGAGTTCTCATGCTGTTTGGGAGTATTGTGTATTTGAAAAGGAGTTGAGTAACCCATTGCCCAAGATGAAGTGGTCTCATTTAAAATTTGGTCTGAGGTGTAGATGTGTCTGTCATTTCAGATAATCTGAGAATAATAAATATTTCAGGTACAAGTTGTGTATCTACATTACTGTGTGGGTGCTGATTCAAGAAAATGCTGTAAAAATATCAATAATAAAAACTACCTTGTGTCCTGCAATAATAAAAAAGCTGAACTCACTTCAAATTATTAGGCAGGTCCATTACCATATTTTCATTTAACTATTTTTACATTTAAAAAGGACATTTTACCTTTAGTTGGTATTTCAGCTGTAAAAATAATACACCCTTCTTTGCACTGCAAGCAAGTGGTGAAGCAAAAGGTTTTACTGTCCTTGCCCTGCCCTGCCTATGCGATGATGTTGCTCTGGGGCTGTTTTACTTAAGCAGCAGTTTAGAGAAAGAACAGACATCACAGTGCTGGGCAGAGGATGACACATCCTCCCCCCCAGCTGATAAATAGTTTAGAAATCAATACTTTGATGTTTCAATGGCTTAATTTTGTATCAGATTGTGGACTCAGTTGGTCCTGGCAGAAACTCTCTGAATGGCGGGTTAGTGACCACCCTTGTCCCGTTCAGGCCAGTGCAGGTTGTGGCTCCTGCAGCAGACGGGCAAGGGTTTCCTCAGTGCTGATGCAGCTCCGTAGCACTGCTGCACCTCCTTATCTCTGCTGCACCTCCTTAACGCTGCTGCACCTCCTTAGCGCTGCTGCACCTCCTTAGCGCTGCTGCACCTCCTTAGTGCTGCTGCAGATCCTTAGTACTACTGTACCTCCTTAGCACTGCTGAACCTCCTTAGAGCTGCTGAACCTCCTTATCTCTGCTGCATCTCCTTAACGCTGCTGCACCTCCTTAGCGCTGCTGCAGATCCTTAGTACTACTGTACCTCCTTAGTACTACTGTACCTCCTTAGCACTGCTGTACCTCCTTAGCACTGCTGTACCTCCTTAGCACTGCTGTAGCTCTTTAGCACTGCTGTACCTCCTTAGCGCTGCTGTACCTCCTTAGCGCTTATAGTGAAGAAAAGCCAGTGAATAGTCAGCTCACCTGATCTGAAACACTTCCAGGTGCTGGTTTCACCCTTTGGCTTTTATAGTTTTCAGTGAAAATTCATTAAGTATCCCTATGGTACTATGGTGTTAGCAACATGCCAGTATTTTGTTACGCTTTTCTGTATAAGATAAAAGAAGACATAAAATAAAATGTCATTAACATTGCATTTTCCGTCCATTTGGCTTTTAAGAGAAATAGTTGTATAACTACTGATAAGCATTCTGATAATGGCAGATGGTTCTACACTACATCAGTGACTTGTTTTGTTTATATTTCTCACCAATACCTGTAGCTGAACTAAGATTTACTGAATGAATTAATTTATTTCACAGATCACGTAAGATCTGTGAATTAACTATATTATCAGTGATTATAACTGCTAATTAGAAAATGGTGAAAATAGACACAGAATTTGAAGCGATTAGGTCAAAGTCATAGAATGAAATCAAATATGATCATTTTTATAGCTATTGTGCCTTTATATTTGTGGATTTCTTTTTATATCTGGTGTGCCTTTATATTTGCAGACTGCTTCTTAATGCAATTTATTAATCAGTATATGCCATCTGAGAGTTTCCATTTCCCAGTTTAAGAGATAGTTGAGAGACATTTGTAGTGGTTTTGCTTCATTAACCCTGGCAGAAAGTTCTTGTGCTGAGGTGAGGCTGTAACCCCATCTACTTGGAAATTCCATTTCTAAGTACTGGTGGCTTTTCAGGTTCATATAGCTTCTGAGAGAAGCTTTGAGAAGGTTACAAGCTGAAGGCAGTCTATGGCATATCTGCCCTCTACAGAAGAGGCTGTGATTGACAGAACTGTGCAAGCACCTCTAAAGCCTTGGCATAACTCCCGTTTTTCCTGGAAAAACATCCGTATTTCAAGGAATTCCTCTGAGCAGACATGAAGTTGCCTGAAGAGCATACTTGCCATGGATTCAGAGCAGTGAATAGAGTTTTTGAGAGAGACATCCTGCTTTAGGAAAGGTTTACTGTTTTCTGTGTGAACTACGGAGTGTTCTGTAAAGAAAGTGAGCAATTTGGGTGTGCCTGTACCTAACACATGCAAATGTGGTGCTTGCACTCAGAGTACTGTCCATCTAGTGTTCATACTTAATCATCCTTTCTCTTTTCTAGGAATTTTACTGCTGATGCAATAATTTTCACAGCATTATGAAACCTTCTTTGTAGTAAATGACATGTCATTATTTTATTTAATTTAATTTCAATGTCAAGAAACATTTTTAAAAACAATGTCTAAGAAACATTCACAGTGATTCACAGTCATCACTGATCTCATAAAACAAACATTTATAGTTAAGATTCCATTTGGGAACTATATACAAAGATCATTCTAGAAGTATGAGAAATACAGATTCATATGAACTTACATATATACATGCATAATATCTTGTTTGAGATCTGGCAGCAACAGGGAAAAAAGCTTATAAAACTGAAGCACAAATGATATATCATAAGAACACTTCACAGAAAGCTTACATCACAGTTTAATATCTACATTATCTCTTTGACAAATGGTATTTCCACTGATTATTTACAGATTTCAATGCTGTTAACATCTAGTCTTTCCAAGAGACTCGGCTTATCTAAATAAGGATTAGTTGGGAGAGTTAATTGTGATAAAAGAAAAATTACTGTTAAACTTGGGATGAAAATGGCATCTAGAGGATAGCTGTTTACTGCCTTCTACAAGAAGATGCTAAAACAGTTTTTATTAGGACCTTGGTTATTCCCAAAGGGTCTTTTCTGGAGGTTTCTGTATGTGGTAGAGAGATTCAAACTACCAAACTACCTTCAGAAATGTAATGCAGGATATCAGAGGAGGGCTAACTGCAGTAGCATAAAACAATTTGCATTTCTAAGGAAGGTGATGCTCTACACATTTGTCCCTTATCACATGGATTATCAGATCTGTTCCACATGGGAAACCTGTGTTTTATTAAACAGTCACTTTCTCCTCAGAAAGTCATTAAGACGCAAAGTGCTTAAGAGTTGCTATTGATTTCAATACGTAATAGGAAAGAACAGGAGTTGAGGGCATGAACTATCCTATCCAGTTGTTGTCCACTAGTGTTTTAGAGGCATTTCAGTGATCTTAATCACAAATTCAAGTTATTAACTTAATTCCACATCAGAAGAGACAGTGCAGTTGTGGGATGCTAAGATCTTGCACAAAACACAGACCTACATTTTCCAGGTAAGCCAAAAATCCTTGCATGTTTTGTCTCCACTTCAGGTATACCTATAGGCTTCGCTGTTGTGATCTATTGCGCTGAGTGACCTGTGCAAAGTACAGCTGAGGAGTTCAGGGGTATATAAGGNTCTTGTGCTCCAACTTGCACTGCAAGTACCCACTGCGGGAACCACCTGGCCTCTCAATGGATGCTCTATCTGGTTAAGGACACAATCAGGACCACACTTCATTATTAAAGGCTTAATAAAATAGTTGAAAGAAAATTGTTTTTTGATATTCATACACGTGACATAATGACATGAATGTGCTTTTAGAGATGTGTTCATATACAGCTGTCAGGAGATCACTAGTCAAGCCTCTCAGATGTGTGATAAGATAAAGGGCACATCTAGACTTGGTGAAAAGCATTTTCTATGAGTAGACAGAAAAATCAGAAATGTATTTTCTATTAAAAAAAAAAAAAAGTGTACTGTAGAATCATAGAATGTCAGGGGCTGAAAGGGACCTCTAAAGAGCATCTATTCCAACCCCCCTGCCAGAGCAGGACCACCTAGACCAAGTCACCCAGGAACAGATCCAGGCAGGTCTGGAATGTCTCCAGAGCAGGAGACTCCACAACTCCCCTGGGCAGCCTGTTCCAGAGGTCTGGCACCCTCACTGGGAAAAAAGTTTTTCCTTGTGCTTACCCTAAACCTCTTGTGCTGCAACTTGCGCCCATTGCCTCTTGTCCTGTCATCAAGAGGTGCAATCTCTTTAAACCTGGAGTAACTGAAATAAGAATTTTCTTTCATTCTTTTTGAATTTATTTGAAAAAATGTGTTTGAAAAGTGTGTTCTGATCCCAGCAACTCTGACATAGATCAGAGAATTGGTTAAAAGCTCTTCAGTTGGTCATTCAATTTATACACTAAAAGACAAACCCTATTAGTCATTCTTGATGAATATGTGTGTTAAACATTCTAAGGTGGAGATTCCTCAGGAAATCTATTTCAGTGCTTTATTAGCTTTACCACTAGTGTCCCAAGAAGTTAACATGGTTCTTCCTTGCTATAATATACACCTGTTATTTTTGCTATTGTCTGAAAATTCTAATTCTTATTCATATTAATGTGAAGTGCAAATAATTCCTTTTGTCATTCCAGAGGATTACACACATCTAATTTACATGTATCTATTTTACATGTTCCCTTCCCAAGCTATTTTCATATCTCTACACATGTGCAGGGAGGAAACAATTTTGTACAAACACGGAAAGGGGTTAAAAAAAAAA
>VYZU01020733.1:0-14734 GCA_013401355.1 Ceyx cyanopectus | reverse complement strand
CTGCTCACACTGCACACAGCCAATGGATTCTAGGGTGAAATACAACATTTTTTTCAGAGGGAGATTTCTACTTTACCAAAGCATTTCAGTTTTTCTGAGTGAGTGTTCTTACTGTGCTCTTCTCAGAAAATATTTCACCCTCCATCTTTCTGAGCATCCCTTCGATTCACCTTTTGTAGCTGTGTAGTCAGCATTTTAGGTGGCCAATATGTAGAAGTGATGACACTTGGCTCTTTCATTCCACCTCTCAGCTGTTCCCAGCCTCAGAGCTTAGTCTGATTCTGTCTTTTGAAATAGTAAGATATTAAATGTAGAGGCTGAAGGAAACAATGCAGCTCTGACAGGTCTTCTCATGCCTGCATTAAGTTAGCTGGTACAAACATTGAAATAATCCAAACTGCTATTTTGGTAGCTGAGAAGATGAGAGGTATTTAAAAGCAGAGCTGTCATAAGGGGTTATCCTGACTAGCAGGAATCCTTCTAGCTGCTGGGGTGGGCAGTGTGAAGGATTTGTCTTTTGTGCCCTGCTGGTAACGCTTTGTCCTGCTGTCTGTGTGAGCTTCTGTTTCATTCTCATGCTTTAAGCTCCCATGTCCTACTTTGGGAAACATAAAAAGGACTGAAGCAGCAGGAGACACTGAAGTATTTCAGCTCTGTGGAAGAGAAAAGGCTTCCTCAGTAGAGAGAAATGTTAGTGAAAAAACAGATATGGCTCAGAGTAGATGCCTCTCTTCAGAGTCAGAAACCAAGGCTGGGCAGCTACTTGGTCAAGGCAAAATATTCTTAGAGACAGAACTTCTTTGTGTCTCCGCATTTTGTTTCTTCCACAAAGCACTTCTTCCATTTTAAAAGGGAATTAAAGATTTCCATGGTTGAAATAATTGAGAAATCTTACTAGCTGCTCTCTTTCTTCTTCACTTGAAGTAACTATGGGACAGTAAATTTAATTTTCAGTCCTGAGGGGATATTTTGTGTCCTGACATGAACGCTTTTACACATGACAACACTGAGGGTTGGGGTCTTCTCAGGTCCTGGTGGCAGATGAACTTTGGGAGGGCTGGCTCTGCCTTGGCAAAACAGCACCAAGAACGTGAGTGTGTGGAGATACAGAAAACACAGGTGTATTTTTCTTCTCTCCACAAGTGACAGTGGTTGCAGGGCCCCAGAGGGATGGATGTAGATGGTTTACATCCATTTCAGCACCAGCAAGACACCGTGTCTCAGGATAAGCTGTTTAGTTAAACCTTGCAGCTTTTTTAATCTGCAGTTCTATTTCTGTCTGGCTGTTGTTTCTCATCTTGTCTCTGCCTCTCCAGTTTCCACGTTTCAGACATAGCCTCATTTATTTTTATCGTGCATGATTAATTCAGTTTACATAAAGGGCTTCTTGGGAAGGATGGATCAAGTCTGTAAAGCCCTCCTTCAGCCTAAATTGGGATTTAGGTTTGTAACTCCTTTCTCTTGAGTGCTAGAAAGTGTATTATGGAGAGAAGAGGACCAATGGAAACACAAAGGAAAGGGTATTTCCTAATACAGGGAGAAAGAAGGGTTGTTATTCCCGGGAGAGGGGAGAATGGTGGGTGCCTGTTCAGTCAGTTCCCCATCCTGATGTAGAAAGTGTGTGTTGGGCAGAGAACATTGTGGGTTGGTGTCTTAGGAAGTAAAGGAGAACCCCTCCACCAAGCTGCATCTAACAGCAGTGGTGCATTGCTCTGTGGACATGTGGAACTGGAGCAGCAGAAGTGTCTGAAACACTGTGCTGAAGTGTGACTGACCATGGAATTTCAGCTAGGAGATCCCATTCCCATACAGACCAAAACTTTTCTAAGCTTTAATGGTTTATGACATAGCCACTGAAAGCATTTGCTTGTTTTTTTCCCCCACGAAATACCTAGTGATCAGAATCAGAGCTATTCCTTTTATTTTTCATTAGAGGAATGAGAAAAAAGAACATTTATATAAAACCCAAGACATATGGCCATTGCATGGGGCACAAAGTATATTTTAATCCCTATTTGTAGGCAGTGAAGGGTCAGGAAAGCAAGCAGAGCATGGAAGTTCTGCTCCTTAGGTATTTAGGAGAAAATACATGACCTAGATGCAGTTTCTGGGAAGTGTCAGCTTGTCACTGACTTGGTGTTCACCCTGATTGGAATATGGACTCCCCTGAGGAAAATGTGGTCTGTGCTGGACCTTATGAAGTCGTATTTCATCCCTGTTCTTGTTAGTCCCCATCAGGCACACAGATGGTTTCAATTGTTTCCCAGTTGGTCTGGAGGAGGCTGTAGCATAAATCAATAGCAGAAAGCATAGGAAAGCTCTTTACTTTTTCCCCTTTGGCATAGTTTTGCACAGACCAAGGACTAACACAATACAGAGAAGGGAGTAAAAGGGAGCAGGAAGCTTTTTGGTGGCATGTTTTGAAGATATACCCCATCCCTTCCCATATTTGGGGTACTGGGACTGTCTGGGGAGATAGAGTAGGGAGTAATTGGGAGTAATTTTTAGCCTGGATACAAATTGGTGCAACCTGATTCATCTTTTGTAAGCACTAGATGTCTGAGGGTTTTCTACCTTACCTGGCCTCTGCATTCAGCCAAGGNTTGGCAGGCTTGATAAAGGGAAGGTTGGAATTAACCTTCAAGTTTTACTGGGGCGTTGCAGCTTTTGTCATATGCTCTAAAATTCCTGCTTGATTACACTGTTATCCTAGGCGAATTCCTATCTAGTGCTTCAGTTCTAGGCTTGTAGTGAAAACTAATCAAGGAACAAGGCAGTCTCTTATCTGCTGCCCCTAAAGCTCAGGGTGAGAGCCTAAGCACCATGGCCAAGGTGGCAGGATCCACAGGATGTGTTGGCTGCAATTGGAGTTCTCTGGTGGTGCTTGTCCTCCCTTGTCAGCAGCACTGCAGGGTGACCTCACCAAGTGGAAGGACTTCCCTGGCTTGCTCTAAAGCATTCCAAGGAAGCAGCTGACCTGGAGGAACACTGATCCCTGAAAAGCTGAGGTGGCAGGAGGAGCAATTCCAGGGCTGTTTGCTCTGGCTCTGAGCAATCTTGGGAACTCTGCAGAGCTCCTATGATGATTTTCATTTCACATCAAAGCAGATGAAACAAAGAGAGGAAATACGAGCTTAGGCAAAGTAATGCTAATGAAGTGTTTCAAACCCTGAGATTTCACGATTTGAATTCAGGTTTGCCTGGGTTTATTTGGGGAATCGGCACAAAATGTGAGAGTCTCACGCCCGTGTGGATTTTCTGTCACGTGGTGAAGTATTTGGGAACAACTCATAGGAACAACTTGGATTTTTATAATTACATTTGGTGTGTGCTGGGTGATTTGTGACACGTGCACGTGAACTGTGAGCAGGTTGGGAATCAGGCTCATTTGGAAAAGGTCCCCTTCGTGCCTTGGATCTGTGGGATAAAGCTTGTAGGTGACTGTGCTTAGTAATACCTGGCTTTGTGCCGCCAATCCCTACCCATTAAATGCATTCTGAAGCAGGGTAAGGAGCAGTCCAGCAAGAAAAACTGCTTAAACCCTCCACCCAGCAGCATGCTCGGAACATGGGTAGAGACAAGCAGAGCTGGAAATCTGTTCCAGAGCTTCCTGATTCTCAAGTGGTTTCCTCTTGATGTGAGAAGCCACAGAATCTTGTCAGCTCTTCCAGAACCCTGACAGGAATCCCGAAGAGGTGACAGCAGTGATGGTCTGATAACGAGCGCTCCTTGTTCTTCCCCTCGCAGCTGTCAGGCGGGTGTGAGCTGACGGTGGTAATCCACGACTTCACAGCCTGCAACAGCAACGAGCTGACCATCCGCCGCGGGCAGACGGTGGAGGTGCTGGAGAGGCCCCATGACAAGCCCGACTGGTGCTTGGTGCGGACCACAGACCGTTCCCCGGCCGCAGAGGGGCTGGTGCCCTGCGGCTCCCTCTGCATCGCTCACTCGCGCAGCAGCATGGAGATGGAGGGCATCTTCAACCACAAAGGTGAGGAATAATGACTTGGGGTGGCGGGGAGTGCTCAGTGGGTGGAACTCGGGTGTTCTCACGCTGTTTGGGGTTCTAGTTTGAAGCAGGGTAAAAAGCACCATGCTTTTAGTTGCCTCCAGCCACGCTGTCTATCCCAAACTAAACAGCTGGCAATTCTCAGTTGAATGTGACTGTGAAGGCAGGGAAGGGATTGAAGTAAATGATAACCTGGTGAGCAGAGTTCTAGATTGTGTTGGATCAAGCTGCAGTGCTAGGAAAAGTGCTTGGACTTGATGATCCTGGAGGTCCTTTCCAACCATAATGATTCTGTGAAAAGCTATACTTGTCACGTGCTGAAAGGTGAGAGGGAAGTTGATCTCTTTGATCTCCATAAGAAGTATATTATCAACTGCAGCAAGAAGCCATGATATCCTCAGACTCAGCAATGGAAGAGGTAAACATGTGTATCCATATGCCTTGGCACAGGGATTGGCTGCTTGACTGAGTTTTCCAGAGCAGCAGTGGCTCACTTGTCCCTTTTTTCCCACAGCAGCTCTGAAGTCTTTGTTTTTTCAAATGCATGAAAGAATGTGTCCCCGGAGGGTGCAAGAAAAAATTGGTGATTTTTTTTTTTTAAATGATGTTAAGGTTTTGGTGTTTGTTAATCAACTCCCCAGACCCACAGAATAATTTGTTATTAGAGAAAATGTTTGCTTGCTTCATTTGAAACTACTTGAGTTTGCAGTCTGGAAACAGAAAGCAAAAAACATCACAAAACCAGTTCATTAGGAGGTGTTTCATCATGTGCTGGGGTAAAAAAAATGCATTCAGAAAGTTTGTTATTGTAAGTAACGATTTGCAGGAAAGTGGTGGTGGGGAAATTTTGTTTTCCAAAACTGAAAATTTGGGTTTTGAAGAGTTTTTCATAATTATAACCACATTTTTTTCAATTCTTTAGTCCATCTCATTTACCATGTGGCAATTTTTCTCTTTTTTTCAGACACATTATAAATATGCTTGGCTGGAATAGGGGAGAGTTTGTGTTTCTTGCATCACCAGCAGGCACAGCAGGAGCTTCCTGAATGCCCTTTGCTGGGCTGGAGGAGGGGAGCCTCACAAGGATGAAGCTGTGTATTTGAAACACTTTCTCATGCTTTTGTGTCCTATCACATTTTTTGATAGAAAAAGTTTGAAGTTGTCCTGATGATGAAATTAGGAAATACAGTTGGGTACCCCTGAAATGTTTCCTCTCTTTGGCTAAGGGGTGAAATAATGGAAATATCCACAGGATTTTATTTTTTACTAGCACTCAGAGAATTGATAAATCCAATTTCCTTTGGAGCTGAGGGACTTCACCTTTGAGTGCAGACACTTTTATTGGGAGAGTCAGATTGTACTGGGCATTATATGGGAACACAGAGCCTATTGGACTCCTGAGGCAGCAACAGCTGGTTTTGGTTTTGAGAGGTTACTTTTATTAATCAAACCAGCAAATATAACCTATAATCTGCGAAGGCGGGGGGGGAGGGGGAGGAGGAAAACTACAAAAATAACCCCAAACCAAAGACCTTTATAGACTTGGGTAGTTGACTTCAGTCTCTACCTCCATTGACTAGTGCTTGGAAGACATTTATAATGTTCATTTCCCTGAGGGGTTAAAGAAATTAACCTAAATTAGTGGAGCACTTTGGGTTTTTTTTTCTGTCCCTAATAGTGAAAATTACCTCAGATAATTCCACAAAACAATTACTCATTCTCTAGTGTTGCAGTTCAAATTTTTATAATAACCTATTAGGGAATATGCTTATCAGGATAATGGAAAAAAAAAAACAATTAGCTGATCATCACTGATTTGTTTGTTGTGAGCATTGATTGAGGTCTGAAATCCCAAAATACAAGACCAAGCAGAAAACAACTCTGTAATAAAGAGCAAGTACAATTTGCATCATTGAAGGCAGTCCCATCTACCTGAGTGGACAACTTCTATACCTTGTTATTTCCCAGATTCCTAGTGCTTGATTCTGTAACTTCAGTCTTTTTAACACAGAATTTAATTTTCTTTTTTGCCTTTGACTATAAGGCAGTAGTACTTGCCACGTTTTGCAATGATTCAGCAATGAGGATATTCACCTCTGGAATTGTTAGGTCTGAAAATCCACGTTGTGTCAGGCTGGCAGTGTGAGCACTGGGTCTGAGTAGCCACAAGCCTGGCATCACAGCCCTGTGAGAGGCTCAGGGAGAGAGGGAGGGGTTTTAGGTAATTTCAGAAGAAAAGGGGAGGTGATCACCATCAGAAATGGAGGTTCTATTGTTGACTGTTTAGCCTGTACAAATGTATTGTTGAAGCAGAGAGTCTTGCACTCCTTCCAACATCTACAGACCCTGTAATCCTGATCTCAGTGCTGTTTGCCAGTTGACCAAGTTGGAGAGCCACAGCATATCAAAGGTGAACTAAAAAGTTTGAACTAGTAAACCTCTTCAATTTACAGGTGGTTTTTAGTTGTGTAAAACCATTATTTCATCAGCCAGTATAGAAGTGTTGATTGGTATCTTCATACCTTCAGTCATCTGAAATTAGTATCCAAAGTAGGGTAACATGAAAGTTTATTAAAGCAGAAAGTGTATTACTTTCTCTAATCAGTATCAATGGGTTCAAAACAAAACAAAAACCAATATCCATTTACAGTATCTTCAGTTTCTTGAATTTTATAGGAGTTAACAAATGTTTTTAAGTGCTTGGAGAAAGCATTACAGAGAAAAAAGGCACTAAGTGGATAAGTCATTGAGGGGGCTGATTTCAGGTTCCAAACCTCTTGCTCACTCTGCTGGATATCCAATCTATTTTTGTAAGTTATTTTGTAAGTTATTTGGGTCACTTAATAAATTGGACATGACATGCAGCTTACAGAGCAGTACATTTTAAAAAATCTCAGTGCCTTTTATAATCAGGAAAAAAGACAAACAAGTGGGTAGTGAAGAGGTTGAGTAACAGTCGGTGCACTCTACAAAAAAATCAAATGCTAGCTTTGGAATAACATATTTTTCACAAGTAATACATAAGGCAACCATTTTTTTCTTTTTTTTGCAGTGATTCCCCACATTGTTGGGCGTGGGGGAGGAAGAATGTTCCTTTTGTTTAATGTGATGCTTCTCTCTTCTCTAACAAGGCTTTCATTTCATTGGCACATCTTTTTTATCTGTGCAGTTCTCTTTCCTTTGCATGCAGGGCATTTACAGCCATAGAGCTTTAGGTAAAGGGCAGGGAGCAGGATTCAGTAGGATGACATTGAACCTGTAAGCTCAGAATAATTGGTAGGCATTTAAAATTGTTTGTGAATATCTTGCCTGATGAGATCCTAAGTTCACTGTCTCTTCCAAGAAGTCCTGTATGAGTAGTCTGAAGACTTTATGGAGAATATGTGATGGTCCATCACATCCCTTCTGAAGATACCACTGTTTGAAGAGTTACAAAGGTTGTAACTCATGAAGTTTGCATGTACACGTCTCCTTTATAAGTTATGGGGTTGTTTTTTTTACCAGATCTACGTAACTATTAATGTCTACCTAACTATTCATATCTATTTGTTTCAAAACTTGGCCACAGAAATCTTTTGTTTGCCTGGAGGTGCAATGTCTGTGTGTTTTATACCTTCTTCTAATCAACGTTTGCTCAGACCTGTAAGGTGGGTTGTGTTTAGGTAATGTGGTGA
This sequence comes from Ceyx cyanopectus, assembly GCA_013401355.1. NCBI lineage: Eukaryota > Metazoa > Chordata > Aves > Coraciiformes > Alcedinidae > Ceyx > Ceyx cyanopectus. Next base: position 7,051 of record VYZU01020733.1, on the reverse strand, counting down.
CATAGCACTGAAGCACTGAATGCTGGCCTTTGATTTTCCTCTCAGGATACTGTCCTTACTGGTGCCATGAACAGAAAAATGTTATTTCAGCAGTCTTTTTTTAACCATAGTATCTCTCAGAATCTACCCTAATAAGAGTATTCAACAACTAATGCTTTGTTTAAAGAGCTGTTTAGCAAGCCCTTTCCTATACCTGCAAGATGAGAAGGAGTGGTGTGAAGCATATGTCAGAGGTGGTCTTGAGTTGGTATGGGGATCCTATCCAGGAACTGCAAAAAAGAAAATTGCATGGGTGATCTGGACATGTTTCCCCAGAAAAGAAATATTTTATCATGGAGACCACAGGATGGGATAAAGCAGTCTTGAATGTGTTACATGAAGTAAGCTGGCTCCCATAACTGGAGAAGTTCTGTTCAGAATATTCATTTTGGATGGAAGGGGAAGGAGAGCGAGAGTAAAGGAGGGAGGCTGTTGAGGGGGAAGGTTTGCTGTTCTGAGAAGGCAATAAGCCAGGCACGGGGGGAGTGTGTGAAGGAGGAAGGATCTCCAGCCATGGCTGGGAGCCAGGGGGCTGCCTGGGAGTCTGTCTGACAGCCTCTGCAGCTGCAGGAAATGAGTTCCAGGCCAGGCCAGGGAGAAACAGCTCCTGAGGAGGAGTAGGTGGGTGCTTGCTTTGCCTTGAGGCCACAGGGCAAAGGGTGGGTGCTGCAGTTTCTAGGGCAGCACAGAGAGGAGGATCTGCAGTGGCCATCATCGCATGTGGTATCTGGGAACACCTCGTCCTTGTGCAAGGTGCTAAATGTTCATCTAAGAGCCTCTGACCCTCTATGAATCCAATACCTCCTTATGGAATTTCCAAATAACAGGCTGACCAGTCAGATAACCAGCTGGTGGAAAGGCTGGTGAGGAGCTCATGGGAGGCAGAGCTGCACAGGCAGCTGGATTTCACACTCCTCTCAATTGGCAAACCTTTGTAAAAGCCTTGCTGGAGTTAACTTAGTTATCAGATTTGAGCCTGAGCAGAGGTGCAGGCATTTTAATAGCTGAAGTTCAGCATCACAATTATCAGATGTTTTGAAAGCCTAATCAATCAGTATTTTCCATGGAATCGTAAGTATTTAACCAAAAAGCATTGCTAATCTAATAGTGGCAGAGACAGTTTGAATTTAGGGTCTGTGTGTGGTTCTTTCAAATATGTTCTCAAGCTTCAGTCCAGGTAAATAAAATAGCTGCAGTATAAAGTAAACCAAGAATCCTCTATCCTGGCTTTCCCACCTTGTGGCTTTAGTTGAGTTTGAAGTTAAAAACATGGTTTGAGCATAAGCAAACTTAAATGTCAGCAGTTGACTGTGGTCCATTAGATATAATCTTTGCATTGAGCTTTATAGTCAAACTGTATTGGCTGGTCAGAGTTAATAGCCAGATTCTAATTGAGCCTTGAATAAACAGTCAGGTCTGTATGAATGGCTTCCTTGGTGTTGTGCAGCCCAGAACTCCATCAGGAGACCCAGTGAATCTATCTCACCATTGGAATTTCCTAGAAAAGCTCTCTCTAAACCAACTTTGTATGTGCTCTGAAACATCATAGGGTTTATTTCTGCATAAACCCACCTTTAACTCCTGCAGTTCTCCTTTATCCTAACCTTGGCCCAAGAAGGTCTGTCAGATCTGTATTTCCTCAAGCTGAGTCTCTGTGGGCACAAGTATGTGGTGAATTTGTCTCCGGGAGTTTTGTACGTAGGTAATGAAAGCTTTCTGCCCTGCCTGGTAACTCAGTATTAGGGCAAAAGAATACATTTTATAATGCTGTCTTGAATGTACTTTTGGTCCCAAATAGCTGCCCTGCCAAATCAGTTTCTCTTCTATATCACAATTGGAAAGGAAATTGGTGTGTAAAAAGTATTGGCTTCGGAACAGATGTATTTGCACAGCTGATCTTTGGGAGCTAGAAGGTGGATATAAACCAACAATTCTGATGACTTTATCTTTCCCAAGAGAGTTGTTATTTTCCTTGCAATTAGGCTTGCTCTGACAGCAGTTTCTTTTTCTAACCAAAATCTTGAGTCAGAACAGAGTGCAAGCTAAAATCATACCCTGTAAATGTTGCTCATATGTTGTAGTTGAAGAAAAACATCCTGGAGTGGTTTTTATTTTCCTTAACTGTCCTTCTGCAGGTGCAACAAACTGCTGGAAAAGTCGCTTTAGTGCTGAGCATTATTACTGAGGGTGTCTTTGCTGCCTGTGTTTTCATTTGGATGGAGTAAATCCTCAGAGCTGGGGGCTCCAACGAGCACAACCCGAAGTATTTCTTTCCCAGTCAGTAAAGAGCTTGGCAGGCCCGTGAGGGACAGGGAGAGCAGGGCCAGCAGAACTCCTGGAGACATGGAGCTGTCACAACCATGTGGTGTTGGTGTCTCTGCAGCTGGGGTGACAGCTTGTTCCTAAGGCCCCTCTAGATAATCTCACCTGGTGCATTTTCCTGTGTGGTACCAACCGTGTCTGTAAGGGCTTCTGTTCTTCTCCTGACTCTGGCTTTCTGCCACTGCTGCTGCTGTGGCTTTGTCTTTAAACCTGGTATTGGGAGCAGTGCTTGTGGTCAGTGGTGAAGAGATAGTGGTTGGGGAGCAGTCTAGCGCTGCTGCTCCTGTGCACCTTTCAGGACATCACGTTGCATCTCTGTCCTCACCAGTGCATCCCACTGCCTTCCTCCAGCTCTTATTGTGAGGAGGCTGCTGAAGTCCGTGCCCCATTGGCTTTATCCACTTTTCTTCCAGTCAAACAGGAAAATACCAGTCTCTCTTACACATGCTAAACCAGAAACGTTGCACCAGTTTTAACACAGCTCTGTCAAAGCTTTTTAACAGATCCTTTGATGGCTCTGAAGTTGTTGGCACTGGTTTGAAATCAGCCCTTCGTCATAGAGTGTCTTGCTGCTATTTTGAGTTCATGTTCACTGATTGTAAATAGAGCTCCAGTTTGGGACATGCTTGTGTTTTTCCCTAGCTTTGAGGTGAGTACAAGTAGGGGTCTATGCCAGTATAGACTTGTTATGTTCTGAATGTTTCCTGGACTCTTAGACTCTCTTTAGTGTCAGTGGGGAGATCAGAAATGCCTCAGATTTTGCCCTAAAATATATCCATTCCACCTAAGAAAATTGAAGGGAATGCTGAAAAGTATTTCTGCTCATGGAAAGCATTCTTGCTGCACAGTGCTAGGTGTGATCATAGCCTTATTAGGTGTATGTTCATTTGTTAATAGATGCTTTGAAGCATCAGTGTTTCCTTTAAACACAGAGTCTAGGGAAATCTAGTTGCATGTAGGAACCTGCAAATATGCTGAAGGAAGAAAGGAAGACTGCTAGGGAAGCCACCTGGAAAGAGGGACTAGTAAAGCTAAATGGTCACCTTTTGCTTCTACAGAAAAGTAGAAGGGTTGTGGAATTGAATGGGATTGTCGATGTCTGAGTTCAAGCTGTTGCTCTTCCTCTTCTCACAGGAGAGAATTCTCAGACATGTTACATGCAGGGACTTTGTCTTTATGAGAAAGATCCTGCATAAGCATATTAATTGGAAATTGGGTTTTTGGTTAGTTTGAAAAACAAAAACAACAAAAATGATGGGATGATCCCAAGGGGCTTTTCCAACCTGAATGATTCTATCCTGTGAACTGCAGTACAGTAATAGTACTAATTTTACTATCTTCCTTTGGCATTTGTGGAATATCAAAGCCAAAATGAAGGTTTTGGGGTGATGACAGAGATACACATTTCTGTAACAGTGGTTTTTTTAATTGTAAATAAGCATTTTAACAATTTTGACAGGCTCATCTTTCATGTAGCAACATTTTATTAATTATATAAAGCAAAATATCAGAATGTGAATGTGACAGCACTGTTCTGACAGATTGTGAGCTCATTACCTTCTCTAAAAGCTTCTAAGAACACTCACCTCATTTTTGGCAACAAGAGGCATGTGTACAGAGCCTGTTTAAGCCTTTGTGTGCTTCGGGAAGTCAATGTCATTAATAATCTAAAACTCACTGTGGTGGCATTTTCTGAAGTAGGACCTAATGGGGAAACAGAACGTGCCAAAGTTATGTGGAAATCAGGAGATTTTCATGCACATAAATTTCAGTTATTGTCCTGAAGGAGTATTGCTTGTCTTCAATGAGTGTGGTCGCTCTGAAATAGTTAAAGCAGTAAATTTTACAGTGGCTTTTTTTCCCCAACTACATTTTTTTCAGTTCTAGTAGGTGGTGAAGATGTAACTTGGAGAAATGATAAACTTTTCAGTTTTGTGAACTTTTCCACCATGTTCATTTTTTTTGCTTCAGAACTAACTTTCTTTTAAATGGATGTCAAGTGTGTACTGTAACCCAAGAAGAAATAAAGTCTTGTTTTTCAGGACTGAAAAAGGAAAAATCACAAGCTAGGAAAAAACACACATCCCAGATTGGATCTATACCTGTATTAATGAACATGCACTCAAAATAGTAGCAATACACCTAAAATTCAGAGTAAACACGGTAGTTGTTAATTACAATGCAGAGACATTCACCTTTGCAGCATTTTTTGGCAGTACACGTGTACTAGTGTTGGTGTTTGAACATCTGCTAGGCAGTAGAGAATAATAAAACCATGTCCTGCAAATGTTTTGCTCCCTTCTGTCTCTTCCCCCTGTGGTAAAGTTAGCCTCCAGATATCCTTGACTCTCTTCAGGAACAATCTATATAATTTACAGCAATCCAGGCTGGAGTGAGAGAGAAAATGCCTGTTTCTGGTTTCACTGTGTTGTGAGGTGCAGGACAGAGGATCTGAAGTATCTCAACACAGTAAAAGAAGCTGTGAGGGTGTGTAGGTTTTTCCTGCTTTTTTCCTGTTTGAAATCCAGACAGGTGGTCTTTGTGCCCAGGTGCCTTTCCTGCTTCCAGGAACAGTGGGATGGTGGGTCCTGACTGGGCTCCATCTGTCATGGTTGGCAGTGCTTCCCCTGCTCGTGCCTGGACACGAGCCCCTGATGTAACCCTTTGTGTAAGAAAATGCATTTGCACAACTGGAACTGAGAAGAATTGGGAATAAGGGAAGTGTTTCAGTCAGGAATACCAACCAGCAGGTACCCACACAGCCTGCAGAAGCAATTCTTCCAGATTACAGGGCTTATGTCTCCAATTTGAAAAGCATTTCTTTTATTTTGAATGTCTTAGTTTGGTAACTAGAACTGTTCATTTCCTTTTAAGTGACTTAAAAGAAATGAATTTTAAGAACATCATTCAGTATTCTGAACACCTCTGATTAATATATTCTTGCCCTTTCCTTTTGTCTGCATGCATTCAAAGTTAACATAATTAACAAAGAGATTTATGTTCAAAAGGCTCAGAACTTCTGCATATGCAGCTTAAAACTGGTTTGTAAAATTAAACCTGATTTTGAACGCTTTTTTTTTTTTTCACACTACAAGCTGATTCCTTCTTGCTTTGGAATGGGAAGGGAAAAGAAAGGGTGTTTTAAATATGGTTGAGGAGACCACGTTAGAAAATTCAAATGAAGAAATAAAGGATGATGAAGGGTAACTTGGATAACGAAATTAATGTCAGAAATGAGTGTTCCCTCAATATGTCTCATTACAACAAGTATTTTCTTACTTGAAACACTTTGTGTTTTCTCCAGTGTAAAGCTGAGGACTGGCATATTTCTGCTCCCCTCCCACCCCTTGCTCCACAGCGAGTGTATGTGGAACGAGATTTCTCAGGCTCGTCCAAAAGATGTTGCTTGAATTTTCTGAAGTGGGTTTGTTGCGGTTTTAATGACAGTGGCTGGGATCCTTCAAGCTGACTTGGCATTCTGCAGTGGTGACTGTGTTGAGGAGTCAGAATTTTCCCAAAGCCTTTCCAGATAAACAGAAGACCAGGGACACTGAACATCTCCTCATTCCTTTGAAAGGCCTCTTCGTTCTGGGGAGTGGTGCAAAGGCTCCGATTTCTTGGCAGCAGCACAGAATTAAAAGTGCAAGAAAATAACAGCCAGATGATTAAGATGGGGGAGAGTTTACAAAGTCATGTGCTTCTTGATAGTCTTTCTGACTGCAGGCACGAGCAGCAGCTAGGGCATGTTCTGCAGAGCCAGGGACAGGAAGGGCTTGTTTAGATCCTGGCCTTCGCCACTGAATAGTTGAATAAATGGTTCCATTCCCAACATTTTAATTAAAAGCCTGAATACTTCAGTGTCTTGATATCAGTGGCTTTTCACAAACGTTTTGCCTGAGAGGTAGAAGGTTATTAATCTCCCATCTGAAAATAGCCCTTCCCCCTCAGTCATAAAATCCTCTTCCCAGGTTTGCCAGCTAATTAGCTAGCCCATGCCTTTTGTTAGAGGTGGCTGTTGGTGGGGGGGTTTTCCATTGCAACACCCCCCAGAGTTTTGAAAGGAGCTCTTGGAAATCTCAGCTGAAGGATGTTCACACAATTCATCTCCCAGTACAGTTTCTATCTGAGTCTCTGGCAGCTGGCAGCCCTGGTAGCAGGGAGCAGGCTCAGAGAGGCCCTGTTGGGATGGTTCCGCCACGCGCAGTCCGGCAGCACTCTGCCGGTGCGAGCAGCAGAGGGGCGGGCTGGGGACAGGGTGAGCTTTGTGTCAGGGGCTGAGAAAGCAGATCCCAGTGCTGCAGCGGTGCCCCAAGCAGTTAACTGTGGGGACATTGTACCCAGAACTGCCTAGGGATTCTCAGCACGAGCTCCCCTTGAGGAGCTGGCCTGGGATCTATTTGCTGATGTGCTCACTGGTCCGCGGTTCCTCGATTGTGTTTGAGGGTTCTGGTGTGGGGCAGGGCACCTCTTGCCACACACAGGATTGATGTGCAAGGCCTGCCTGATTTATGGAGTTATTTATTTTCATGGGAAATGTCTCTTGTAAATAAAATTCCCATTGGTTCGTGCGGTGTTAATTTAGTTCAGGAATTTCAAATAGCTACGGATTTAGGTCTGACTTTGGCTTCTGGGTCTGGGTGGTCTGTGGTCCTTCACAGTTTTGGAAAAGCCTGGATCTCTACGAGGGGGG
>VYZU01020731.1:27673-42191 GCA_013401355.1 Ceyx cyanopectus | reverse complement strand
TGAGCAGAGTCTGGCTCCATCCTCCCTACACTGCCCTGAACATTTTGACAGACACTGCTGAGCTCCTCCCTCAGTCTCCTCTTCTCCAGGCTAAAGAGCCCCAGCTCTCTCAGCCTCTCCTCAGCAGGGAGATCTCCACTCCCTTCAGCATCTTGCTGCCCTGCACTGGACTCTCTCCAGTCAATCTCTGTCCTTCTTGAACTGGGGTGTCCGAATCTGGACACAGTACTCGAGGTGGGGCCTCACCAGTGCAGAGTAGAGGGGGAGGAGAACCTCCCTTGCCCTGCTAATCTATGAGTCTATGATCATGTGCAAGCAGCCACCACCATGTCAGAGGGTGAACCTGACCTTTGAACACAGCTCAGCCTGAGTTGGAGTGGCACAGCCTGGGCTGGAGGAGCTTTCCTGCCTTCCTCCTTTGCTCTCTTCAAGAATTACCTGGCTTAACACCTGGAAGGGAGATGTGTGTCTGCCCCTTGCCCAGAGTATGATGAGTACTTTCACTTGGTCAGTCCAGTCTTGCACTCACTACATCACAGCCCAGCTGGAGACTGCCTTTGAGAGAGCTATGGAAAGCATGTGTATCAGCTTTTAGGAAAGCACAGGAACACAAACCAGGAGTGTCAGATAGTTAGTGAGATTTTTTTTTAGTAACTTGAAACTACAGGAGAAGTTTAATTATAGTTACATCCCTCTCAATCTGATTAAGATGACCCAGGAGGTTGTCAATTTGAGTTTAACTGATCTGTCTGTAATTGAGCCAGTTCATTTCTACAGCTGGGCACTTTTTTTTTGTTGTTCATAGATTTCAATTTATAAATTCAGGATTCTAAGGCCAAAAGAGACCAGTAGATGATGTAGTCTAGCCTCCTTTGTGTGGACTTTATCTGGATATTCTTCCTCTGAACTGCACAAGATGTGCCTGGCAAAAGCCTGCACCCCAGTAAGGTTCTCAGCCTGGACTGCTGCTTCCCAGGGATGACTGATGTAGTTTCCCTTGATTGCTTGTTCCCATGGGTAATCATTTTGAGATTTAAAATGTAAGCATAATCAGGATCTTGGGGATCCAAGATATTGCCTGATCCTAAAACATTTAATGAACAGTGCCTGCTATTAATTCCTTGAAGAAAAAAAAAATATCTTGAAATAGAAATTGGATTATGAAGTACTTAGGAGTTGTTAATTTTGTCAAATGGGCTGATTAGGTCTGGACAAGAGGCTGGGCTCTGTAGTGAGGCACTAGTGCACGTGCTGTAACACTTCCAGTGATCAGTTGCAATTTTGGTGGGTTTGGTTTTATTTTTTTTGGTAGTTTCTTTGCTAAATTATAAATCCATTTGGGAGCTGGATGTGCAAAATCTCCCATCTTTCCAAGAAGGCAAGCAGAAGGTGAAGAGATGTCACCCAGCCCAGAACATGCCTACTGGGGTGCAGATCTCCCTGTGGGCATGGGCAGGGGCACAGCCACCAGGACCATGCCTCTCTGGTCTCCCAACACCTCCCCAGCCTCTTCAAGCTCCATTTAACCCCCATTTCTCTTGGTTACTTTAACCCCTGGTCCCCTTCCTCCACTGCCTCTCTCCAAACAGCAATTCTTCTTCTCTATTGGTTGTTTTTTCTGTAGCTCACCAGGACAGCCCCTTCATTCACCAGGGAGACATGGATTTTCTTGCTGGTGCCAGCCCCAGTACCCAAAACACTGGGGACCAGATGACATGAAATAAAGTTTAATTAGGTAAAACACCCACCTCTCAGCCTGAGACACAGCAAAACACACGAGGGTCTGTCTGCATGGCCAGATGTCAGGCTTCTCTTCACAGCTGTGCTCAAAAGGAGTGAGAAACTGGGATCAGCAAAAAATCTGAGAGCAAGGTTTATCATGCCTGCTGGCCAAAGGACACCACAGCCCTGCAAAGCCTCATGTGGTGCTCTCAGGGAAATAGAAGGTCTCCACTCTGTGAAGCAGAAATGAGGAACACTGTCACTGAAAGAAACTGCAAAGAGAACTTTAAATCAAATAAGGTTTTAAAATTTTTACAGCATTTAATTTTTAAATAGTCCAGATCTCTGTGAAATGAAAGCAGTATTTCTGTTCCAACATGAGACAGGCCAGATCCTCTGCAGCTGTAAGTTGGTGGCCCTCTGAGCTGGAATCAAGGGAACTTAACTGATTTGTAGCAGCTGATGAGCTGCCAGTTTGGGCTCTCTCCTGGAAATAAACTACTCCAGTCTGGCTGGTAGTGCAGCCCTTCCATTAATTTGTGAGAGAGCTGCTGCCAGGACAGACACAAGCTCCTGCAATGTAGCTGAAAAAAAAAAAAAAAGGAAAAAAAAGAGAAGAAAATCACTCTAAAACTTGTTATTGTCTGTCATGTTATTGAAGCTAATTTAAAAAGCATTTCCCAGTCTCCCAATCTCAAAGGATGGTTTAAGGATGTTGTTTTTCTTGCTATGTGTGTGTGTGCTTTAGGAAAGCACTGCTTGCATTGTCCTGTTCCTTTCAGGAGGGTGAGAGTGTGGAGTCAGCAAGGAGGAATGGGAAAGACCCTTCATGCCCTGCCAATACATGACTACTCCCCACACTCGGAGTTTTGTCTTTCCCAGTTTGAAATGACTCATTGATAAATGTTCCCACTGCTTCCTTTGGGAGATCATTAAACAGCCTTTTTGGGCTTCAGTGTTAGGATGTTTTTCTTGATAGTCAGCCTAGACATTGCTCTGCTCTGTTTCCTCCCATTGCCCCTAGATACGCCTTGTCCCACCCTAAACAATTCCCTTTCCCTCCTCGCACTGATACCATCCCTGTGGGTATCAGCAAAGGAGGGTGTGCCTGACACAGAAATCACACACAAACATGTTTTCAGTCCAGCCTGCAGAATGATTTGGAGTAGCAATCCTGGCATGCTGGCAGCTGGGAGAGTGAGGAGGAAGGCAGGGGGCATTTGCTGCTGCTGCTGGGTCAGCAGTTGGAAAAGACAGGTTCTCCATCAGCCTGTGGATAAAGAGGGAGCACAGGGGTGGAAAATGTCATCAGAGGCTGTCCTGAAGGAGTTAACTCCATCACCTTCCACCACCTGCTGCCTGCATTCCCCTCCAGGTACTCACCACCACTAGTAACTGGAGCCTCATTGTCCTTGCTCCTTTCAGAGAGAACAACAACTGTGAGTTTAACAGAAGCTAAAAAATCCCTCTAGATGAGCCTGCATACAGAAAAAAAAAAAAAAAATTAAATGAATGGCAACATTATTTCGTAATCAAAACCCAAAAAAGCACTTGAAACTTGTGTTTATTGACTTCTGTGCAGCAGTACCAGCCTGGCAAAACAAAAGGGAAGAAAAGCTGACCAATGCAGCCCTACAATTGCAGTGCAGAGCAAAGCACACAGCAAATGGCAATAGTGATGAGAGATGCACTTTCCCTCTCTGGCTTACAGATCATTGTATAGCTCCCTCTGTTCTATTGAAGTGCAGCAGAGATATTTTTTTTTGGCTTTATCAGTTAAAGCTGCTTCTAAAACAGCACTTGAAATACCTCCCAGGCTTTGGGGTAAACCTCTCTATTCCCAGCTCTTTCCCCTTTCTCAGCTGCACATGTGTTAGACCCAGGATTAAAAGGCATTTCTCAATATCCAACGACAAAAAAAAAAAAGGTGACTTTTGTTTTTGCAGATAAACAGCAGTGAGAAGTTGAGCTCCAAACTGCTGCAGTGTCCCACTAGGTGTAGGAAGCATGGCTTCTGCTGAAAGGAGATGGGCAGGCTGTCTGGGAAGGAGGAAAAAACTGCTCTGATGTGCTGCTGCCCTCCACACACACAGCCCTGGGAGGGAAAACCCCCCAGCTGCTTATTTGCACAGATTTGCTCACCTTGTGCCTTAGAGGACCCACCTGGGCAGCACTGCAGGGGTTAATGCTGGAGAAGGATTCCAGTGCAAGCAGCCAAGGAGCAAGCTGGGCTTCAGAGGCAGGAAATGGGAATTGTTTTGCCTCCTCCTCTATGACTTCAGTTGACTTGCTCCTCGTGTTGTGGGGTCAGCAGTTGAAAGCTTGGAGCTGCTTTGGCTTTGTTGCTGCAATACGGGTTGTTCACTGGAATGTAAAAATTAGTGAGGTCAACACGGGTACCTCTGGGGGAGGCAGACTGCAAAGCCCTGAAAACTGAGGAGAAGCACAGGGATTTCTTCTGCTGGCAGCAACCACACACCTCTGGAGCTGCCTGCAGGGCAGCTCTTCTCTGTTTTTCATGCAAGGGAGCAATTTCGTAACCCAGAGAAGATGCTCAAAGCCAAGTGACTGGTTTAATAAAGTCTGGGGTAAAAAAAAAAAAAAAAAAGTCTGTGAAGATTTGCAGAAAGAACTGGAACAAGTTTATCTTGCTGACAGTAGGATTGAGTCTGAACCACAGCTTGCCAGGTCTGGAAAAGAACTAGATATTTAAGATTCAGGATTTAAAGAATCATAGAATTGTCAGGGTTGGAAGGGACCTTAAAGACCACCTATCTCCAACCCTCCTGCCAATGGCAAGGACACCTTCATCTGTATCAGGTGTAACTTACATTATCTAAAGTTCCCATGGGTGAAATCAGAAGAACCTCTCTGTGCTCTAGGGGAGCTGGGATCTAAAAAAAAATTGTTTTGAAAGCCAAGTTCAACATATTCCTTGGGACAGATCAGACTAGGTGAATTCCTTTGAAGGGGAGCCATGATATATATATATATATGCATATATATATGTGATTAGCTGAGTAATAATGGACAATCTGATCATTACCTTCTAGTGTCCTTGAGGATGCTCCATCTCACCAGCTCTGCCCACCCATTTCAATGTTTGAGCAGCTTCCACTCCAGTGGATGCTTTGCCACAGAGCCAAATCTCCTCACTTCTTGAAGCAAAAACCTGGGTGGGAGAGACTCTACCTGCCTCACTGCATCAAAATCAGCCTGCAAGAAAAAAAACAACTAAGCAGCACTTAGTCCTGGCACTGCATACAGCAGCCATGCAATTTTTAACTATGTCCTTCTCTCTTCTTTCCTATTAGTAATCTAAATGCTCATGAGTGCTTCTGATTATGTATTCAGTATCTGGCAGGTCAAGTGTCAACAGAAATGTTTTCTTTTGCCACTCCTGGTGCCTTAGCCCTAACACCAAGAATGCAACAGAAGTCCATTCTCTGGCTGGGTCCCTTTCCTGAGACTCCTGTGCTAAGGCAGCATTCTGAAGCTCCAAAGTTTAAATTTTCCATTCTGCAGCTGGAAGAAAAGTGTGTCCCTGTTTTAGCCACTGCACCCAAGAACTCGTGCCAACAAATTGATTATTTCATTGCCTTGCAATCTTAACTGTGTCCCTAAGACCTGGTCAGTGTGCAAGCAGCTGAGGAGAAAAAGAGGTATTTTTAGGTGGTTTAATGAAGAAGCACTATGGAAACAAACAAACAAAAAATGTAATTTTTGAACTGTGGCACCTAAAATGCTCTTCCAGCACAGTAAGAAGTTTGTCAAGGTCAGTAAGACCTTCTAGTAGCTTCTATGGGCCATATATTGCACTTTAGCAATACTTTGCTAAACTATCTAGTGCTGCTTCTTAATGAAAATGCAGTGTTGTAAGTCAGTGGGGTTTCCATGAGGCAGCTGGAAGGTTGAAGATAAGATAAATCACTGCAGGTCCCAGATTTCTCTCCTGTCCTGCCTTCAACCCAGCTGGCACTGTCCCTTTACTTAGAAGGGGAGGTGTAAGACACAGGTGAGCTGGCACAGTGGGTCATGTATCTGGTATGCCAAGTACCAGATTACAAGAGGATTTGGGATGCTTGCAGCAATTGTGGTGCTGTGAGTGGAAATTCATAGAGGGGTAAGAAAGAGACTTTGCTGTGGCAGGGTGTGGGCTGGTGGCTAAAGAAGCAATTCCAAGAGACTCGGAGATTTATCACTGGCAGAACCAGCTGTTTACACTGGAAAAGGTTACATTAGGCACTACTCTAATCATACCTAGGTCGTTGAGGGGCTTTATTAATCACAGTGCTGAAGGCTCAGATCTCCAGAAGGGAAGTGAAAACCAGCATTACAACAATTCTGGGCTCTCTAGCTGGCTATGTTCAAGATCAGCTCCCAAGAATGTGCTGGCAGGTGCCACCCCTGCAGTTTGGCTGTTAAACTCCTTGCCAGTGGGTGTTTTCAGCTGTACAGGAACCCACAGCATAAATCAAAGGAGTGCACATATTCCCAGGGTAAGGCATGGAAGGAAAGGCTGGTGTTTGGTCAGGAGCAGCAGTGTCAGCTGCTGGGCAGTGATTTGCTTCGTTCAGTGCCCAGCCACAGAGACTGGACAGGACCAGGAGTTCCCAGAGAAGAGGCACCTGAGGAAGAAGTGGGAGCAGGAGCTGCCAAAGGCATGACTGCTGGGCTCAATTACACCTTCCAGCCTGAGGATCTCATCATTAACTGTGCATTATGGAGGAGAGGCCTCTTTGATCTGTTCTAAATGCTCAGTTCAATTAAATTCCTTTTATTCTGCTCCAGAAGAAAGAATATAGATGAAGAAAAAAGATACCCTCTCTCTACTGTTTCTCCTTTTATTTGTCTTGAAATGACAGCTCAAATCTTTTCAGTTTCTTTTCCTACTAACACATTCATCTACTCACTCCAGCATCCCATTTCTAGACTTTGCTATTTCCACAAAATACTTTCAAGAATAATACCAAGAATGAGCAGTTTTCCAGAGATGCCAGTGCACTGAGTTTATAAGCAGTGTTCTAATATTTACAGAGCTTGTTTACTGCCCCCGTGCAGTACTGATGTCATTTGGGTTTTGGATGACTCTGCATTTTAAATAGAGATTTTCACTGTCACCACTGATGACCCACTAGTTTGTTTTGGTTTTTTTCTGAGTAACTTTCAGCTTTTACAAGTAGCTGACATTTGGTTTTGTTTCTTTCCCCCCCAGAGTTGGATTATTTTGTATTTATTCAAAGCAGAAGATTCTGCTTGCTCTCATATTCCTATCTCACCTGATTTTCTTAGGGCCTTCTACAAGTTTTCATAGCCATCCCTAATCCCCTTCAACCATTTTGTGTCATCTGCAACACTTCTTATCTCACTGCTCACTCCAGCTTTTCCAGACCATTAGTAAGGCCACCAAAGAATACATCTGACAGTGTGGATCATTAAGAAACTGGCTGCTAATCCTTTGTCAATGTGAAAATGCATCCTTTTTTTCCCAGATGTTATTTTCCCTGTCCTATCTAATTTCTAATATTGAGCAGTAATTTAACTGTTGCTTCAGATGTTTACAAGAAATCCAATAGATACCTCTCAGATATTGGCACTGTGAGATTAAATAAGAAGTGCTTTGAATAAGAACTGCTGCATTAAAAGCTGGGTTTGATGATTCTCATCTTCCATTGATACTGTTTATTCTCCTTATGCTCCTAATGTCAATTACATTAGTCCTTAAAATAATATCAGTGGGGAAAACAAAGACAGTCTGATTATATTTTTTATTATATCTCAGTGCAATGTGGTGACCAAAATCTATTCAGGCATTTTTTCTTTATTGAAATAGCAGTCTTAAATACCTAACAGGGAAGAATAAGTGTGGGGTTTTTTTTTGGATGGAAAATAAATTCCATTACATACAATGAGGGAAAACATAATTATCTTTACTTGTTAAACAAGGAGATTTATTCTAGGGATAAATCTGCTGGGATGTATATTCTGAACAGGTCATTTCTGTATGTATGTGAAACTACCATTAAAAACTAGGGAAAATAAAGCCTGCTATATGCTGAGGTTTTGTAAGGCTATGGATTCAAGAGGCTTTGACTACACTGAATCTTTCTGGAAGAATCTTATTTGGAGCATATCACCTCATTGCAAAGAGTTGGCTTCCTTGGATGGAAGTAGAAGTGCCTGAACTCACACACACAGGAGATATGTTTGCAAGCAGAAGAAAGAGGGCAGCAAAAGGACAGCTCATTCTCATCCCCAGGACCAAGTTATTTTCAGCTCAGGTTTCTCTGTCATCAGTCCAGGCCCACATGACACTGAGCTATTCTCACAGGATCCTGACCAGTCTCTGTGCTGATGCTGCATGCTGGACAAGAGATGCTTTTGCTCTGCAATTAGGAGTGTTTCTGAAGCCAGAGTGGTTAGTCTGGGGTACAGTCACCATACTCCTACAATCACATTTTTTGGGGGGGAGAAAGCCTGGTGTGGGTAATTATTAAAATGAAAATATACAAATTCTGCCATAACGTTGCATCCCATCCCCTGGAAAATGCAGCAGAGGCAGAGAACACTCTGACCTCTGCCAATGTGACCTACTGACTGAGAGCATCTGCTGCACAGTGTCTGCAGCTGACTGTCCCTGCACTGATGAGCTCACAGAGCTGCTGGAGAGCTGCAGTAAAACTTCAGAAATGGCTTTCTTCAAGTCAGAAAAGCATCCAAATTCAGGAAGGATGTTTAAGGTGTCATTAAGATGGGGGGTGACAGCTTGTATTATTTTTGTTATTATCTAGTTCTCTGTCATTTATCTCATTCATTAAATTATCTTCACTAACCACTTCTGTCAGTTTTGCTGCAACCTAAAGCTCTAGTTGGGTCCAAAGCCTTGACTGTAGTAGAGAAGCCTCCAAAAAGGACTGTGGCCAAACACCTTTTAGTACACCTTTCTCACAAATTTGGAACCAGGCATCTTGTCCAAGTGAGTTCTATAGGTTCCCTTGATGTATGGAGAGAGAAAGATACCTCCAGTGAGAAAATAATCCAGTCAGTCCTAGACATCTATTTTTGGACAGGAAGAATCATCTTCCAGAAGCACCTCTTTCTTCAGTGGCTACTGATAGAGCCCACACTGAGGCTAGACATCTAATGGGTTTTTTTTATGCTTAAGGTTAAATGAAGGAAGTCTTACTCTAAATCACAGTATCATTATGTTTCAATCCAAACAATATGTCGTTGTATCTTCATGGTGTAAAAACAACAATTTGTCACACCAAGACAGTCAAACAGAGGTAACAATAATGATCCTGACAATACCACGTGAAGGGCTATTTATTCTAGAAATGCCAATTTCAAAGTAGGACTGGTGAAGCTTAGGGCATCTCAGGAAAACTAGATGGCAATCTTAAACCTCAGTCAGGAAAGCCAGATGCCAGTGCTGTGCTTCCACTCTCTCCTTATAAATACAGTAAAAGCTCTGGGTATAATTCATTAATTTCCTTCCTATTCCTCTTGCTTGGTACCTAGAAAACACACCAAAAAACCCACTCAAGATTTAAAGTTCTTAAAATGATTGCATCTGTAGAACTTCTTAGTGCCCCTTTAGTATGTTGGGTAAATAACTCAGTCCTGTGAGCTTTTGGCTCCCTCCTGAGTCATTGCCTTCCACACAAAAAATGGAAGCAACACTGAGTTGGAGATCATCCCAAAGAGATGTACACAGTGAAGTCAGTGCACACACCTTTAATATCTGACCACACCAGCAGGCTCTCTACAACCTCTCTGGGCAGCCCCTGCCAGCCTCTGTGACCCTCACAGTGCAGAAGTTCCTCCTCATGTTGAGGTGGCACCTCCTGTGCTCCAGCTTCCATCCATTTCCCCTTGTCCTATCACAGGGCACAGTGAGCAGAGGCTGCCCCTCCTCCTGACACTCAGCCCTCAGATATTTATAAACATTTATTAAATCCCCTCTCAGTCTTCTCCAGACTAAAGAGCCCCAGGTCTCTCAGCCTCTCCTCATAAAACATGTTCCAGTCCCTTAATCACCCTTGGCAGGAGCCCATAACCACCGTGTGCCTCTTGCCATGTGGGCAAGGGCTGGTTCTCCACTGCTGCCTCTCTCTGCCTTCCCTCTCAAGTGGCTGCATCAGCTGCCCTGGAGCTTTGTCTTGCTTCACAAGAACAGTGCCAACGAATAAACCCCCCAGAAATGAAACACAACACCTTGGCTCCAAGCGTTCATTCCACAGCCTCCTTCTCCCTCTTTCTGCCAAGTAAAGGCAACTTCACTGCAGCAGTGTTTTCCCTGCCTCTAAATAAGGCTTTTTCTTGCTGGAGGTCCAGCCAACTCCAGTGATTTTTCTTTTTTTCTTTTTTTCTTTTTTTCTGTTTACCTGATCTCAGGCTAATTAAAAACCAGTCCTTGCCTCTGGAGGATCACCAAACTTAGAGTGAGTTTTCATGGGAAGGAATACAGTCCAAAAATGCTCAATGTGTATTCCAGCAAGAAATTCCCATGATTTCGAGTCAATTCTTTTGATGGAGTAATCTGGCAAGATTCATTTCTGACAACAGAGGTATTCTGGTTTATACCATCTGAAGTTTTCATCCTGCTTTTTTTACCAAATGAATGCTGAACTTCCAAAAAATAATGAGGTTAACAGGTCATGCAGCTGCAGCCTCCTGTTCCTGATAGAGGTGAAAGGGATGTCAATCCCACTTCCCTCCCTTCCCAACAGAGTCCTGTCCCACTGCTGGTACAGAGATGGGAATCCTTGGAGAGCCTCCTACTCTCATTAGCTTCTCCATAAGTGGGAAATAATTGGATTTAAAGCAAAAATGGGCAGATCTTGTTCATTCTGCAATAATTACACAAAAATAGGGACTGCTATATTCACAGCAGGCAGGTGCTGATGGTAATAATTTAAGTATTTATTAATACTTGCCATAAAAATCATCAGGACTGAACATTGATAATTTTTCTTGGAAATTAAAGCAACTCTGAAATTTGACCAAATAAGAGACCATGTCCACCTATGATTTATTTACCTGCATCTGTGTGTGGGGAGTGTATGTTTGTGTACGTACGGATGCAAAATCTTGGATGATGGTCTTCCAGGACATGAAGATATGGTGTAGCATTGGCAAACAACATATTTTGGTCACAAATTACAGTGGGGATACAGAACTGTTCCAGACAGGTATAGATATTCAGAGCCTTTGCTTAGTATATACTTGGTATGAAGTATCTATGGAATTATCTACAAGTGGACTATGCACCACAGTGTTCAATTCAACCAGAAAAATGCTCTAATTTATTGATACAGTGCAGTGGGATGACACAAATACTAAATAAGCTAGTGGTGCCTTGAGTGCTTGGAACAAATCCCCCCTGTTTCACTGTACCTCTGTTCAAGCCAGCCCTCCAGCAATTAGAAATCATCTCAGCACGATTCAAACGTGTGCTTGAAACAGAAGCTCTCTGTTCTCCCATGCAACAGATTGAACTAAGAAATGCCAATATATTCTCATCTTTGTGGTGAGACTGAGAGTGTTACTGCTGCCAACAGAAACAGCACTACAGTCAACTCTCCCTCTTCTGTGGGCAGCCTCTCTGGCACACGTAGGTGGTACCGTGGATCTGGTGAAATCCAAGCAGTTTCTGGTTCACTGCAGAGCACAACCTTCATGAATGAAGCTGTGCTGAGTGAAACTGCACTGCCTTCCCTAGAAGAAACACAGCTGTGCCAAGAGCTGAGGCTGAGCAGTTTTGTCCTAACAAACTTAATCTGGCATCTCTTAGCAGTAGTGGGGGTGGCTCTGCCTTATGTAGCCAGCTGAAGAGGACAGGGTGCAGGTAGTGGGATGGCTCAAGACAAAGCCCACCTGAGATGGGAGGAGCTCATGCACTAATGTGCATCATCACTCTGGACAACCTGAGCTGGCTCCCTGCTGCACCACTTGGGTATCTTTCCAATATGCACCCACCATAACCTGTGGTGTGTATACTAACCTCGACTACTCTGTTAGCTGGACCTTCCTAGACTTTCACTGTCACAGAAAATGAAGAACACACCGTCTTTAAAAAGTACTGCAGTCCTAGAGATTACCAATATTATTTTATAAGGCCTTTCAAGTTCCAGTTGATTCTAGCCATACCCTCCAAAATCATGATTGGAAGGGTAATTTTCCAGCTGCCTGAGCACACGGAATTGCCTAGATTGGAAAAGACCTTTAAGAAAAAAGGAAGATCCAAGAAAACATACCCTCCTGAAGAGTAAAAATGGTGGGCTAGCAATAGTGGATGAGGAGAAGGATGAGGTTCTCAAACAATTTTTTTACCCAGTCTTCACTGACAACCTCTTTCCCAACACTCCCAAAGTTCACCTGCAAGGTGTGGACCAGGATGGTGAAGTCCCCCCCACTGTGTGTGAATATCAGGCTGGTGACCACCTGAGGAACTTGAACACACAGAAGTCCATGGGACCTGATGAGATGACCTTTGGAGGCCCCTTCCAGTCCTAGCCATTCTATGAGTCTGTGATCATGGAGTCAAATCATTCATTAGCACTGACAAGCCCCTGACTAGATCATATCTGTAAGCACTGTGTCTACAGAACTGTGAATGCCTCCAGTGAAGGGGACTCCATCACTTCCCTGGGCAGGCCATTCCAACACCTGATAACCCACTCAGTAAAGAAACATTCCCTCATGTCCCATGGAAACTTCCCTTGAAACAACTTCAGGCCATTTCTTTGCTGTCTCACTTGTTAGTTGGTTGAACAGACCAATCCCCACCTCTTTACAACCTCCTTTCAGGCAGCTGTAGAGAGCAATGAGGTCTTCCCCCAGCCTCCTTTTCTCCAGGCTAAACAACCTCAGTCCCCTCAGCTGCTCCTCATAAGTCTTGTTCTCTAGAGCATTCAGCAGCTTCACTGCCCTTCTCTGGACACTCTCCAGCACCTCAGTGTCCTTGCCACGAGGGGCCCAAAACTGACCACACTGCTCAAGAGGTGGCCTCGCCAAGGCCAAGTACAGGGGGATGATCACATCCCTTGTCCACCTGGGGGTGGTTGTGACCCAGGTGCAGAACCTGGCATTTGGCCTTTGTGAAACTCATACAATTGCCCTTGTCCCATCAATCTCCTTTGTCCAGATCCCTCTGCAGAGCCTCCTACCCTTGAGCAAATCAAAATCGAGCCATCTTGGTGTCACCTGCAACCTTGCTCAGGGTGCCTCAATCCCCTCATCCAGACCATTGATAAAGGTATTAAACTGACCTGGGACCCAGCACTGAGCCCTGGGGGGCACCACTCACGACCAGCTGCCAACTGGATTTAACTCCTCCACTCTCTGGGCCCAGCCCTCCAAACAGTTTTTCACCCAGCAAAGCATATGTGCTGCCCAGGGAGGTTGTGGAGTCTCCTGCTCTGGAGACATTCCAGCCCCCCCTGGATCTGTTCCTGGGTGACTTGGTCTAGGTGCCCCTTGCTCTGGCAGGGGGGTTGGACTAGATGCTCTTCTAGCTCCCTACCAGCCCCTGACACTCTATGATTCTGTGAATCCAGGCCACGAGCAGCCAGTTTCCCCAGCAGAATGCTGTGGGAGATGGTGTCAAAGGCTTTGACAAAGTCCAGATACAACCACAGCCTTTCCCTCACCCCCTGAGGGGGTGACCATGCTGTAGGAGATCAGGTTAGTCGAGCAGGACCTGCCCTCCACAAACCTGGTTGGGCATGCTCACCTGGTTGTCCTGCACGTACTGAGGGGTGGCACTGGGATGATCTGCTCCATCAGCTTCCCCAGCACTGCCGTGGAACTGACAGGCCTGAGTTTCTTGGATCCTCCTTCTGGCCCTTCTCGTTGGGGCCAGAACATCCAAAAGGACACAAAACTGAAAAACTGGACAAGTGAAGGCCATTAGCTGTGGGTGGAGGGAGGGAGTGGAAGAATGAAAGATCAGCCACTCTCCCTGGAAGCTGGTGACATTCTTCTGCTCTCCCAGAGGAGCCCGTAACAAGCACAGGGTATTTTGATCCCCAGATCATCTCAGTTCTATGCCATCTAGATTGTGCCATTGTGAGGCTGTTTCCTGCCCTCCACCTGACAACTCATCTCACAGGGGGGCAGTTGATTCAACTGGTGTAATCAGGGTGAAATAACAGGCAGAGCAACTACTGGGCTTCATTCATTATCAACCACAGGCACACTGAAATCTGCAAACTAGCCCTTCTAGCTGGTCCATGACCTCCAACAAAGCATGTGGTGGTTCAGTTCTGGGCAACTTGGAACCATGGGGATGACCATGAGCCAACAACGGCCCTTGCAGCCAAGCAGGCCAATGGATCCTGGGATGCATGAGGAGGAGTGTGGGCAGCAGGGCAAGGGAGGTTCTTGGGAAATCATGCAGACGGTCCTGGAGACTCCAACTCTGTGGTTGCAGCAAGGGATGCCATCACCCAATCAGAACAAACTGCAGAGCATGCAGTTGAGTGAGGTGGGGTGCAGTTAGAAGGTGTATCATGTGCCACAGAAATGGATGCAGTGAGCATATGTCTTATTTTGTGCTCAGGCTGCTTTGCAGCAGTGCTGAAGCAATTAGCTCTGTGTCTGCAGGTTCCTGCAGTGAGGCCTCTACTTCCCAGGATCACAGAATCACAGAATCACAGAAATTAGGGGCTGGAAGGGACCTAGAAGATCATCTAGTCCAACCCCCCTGCCTGAGCAGGATCACTTAGACCAAGTCTCTCAGGAACAGATCCAGGCGGGTCTTAAGTGTCTCCAGAGATGGAGACTCCACAAC
>VYZU01020731.1:0-18304 GCA_013401355.1 Ceyx cyanopectus | reverse complement strand
AAAATAAAATAAAATAAAATATTCTGCATGACGATGAACCATGTTTTACTGATATAAAGTAAAATCAAACCACCAACTCCCAGGGAAGAGTCTAGAAATCCAGAAGTTTTTAAGAGGAACTTAAAACAGCTCAGGTTTGAGGGTCTATATTTTTGCATTGTTGACCTCAGATTCTAAACCTTTAGGTAGAGTGGCATGAGCAGCAAAGGCTTCAAATAGATAAAGAAATCTATCTGGGTGTGTAATTAAACCTCCTTTTTAGTACAACAGTACCAACAGATTCCAACTTAAAGCAAAGCAGATAAGGAAAAGAAATTAAAAAAAAGGAATTTCCAACAAAGCAAAAAAAAAAAATTTTGTATTCTGAATTGTGTGCTTTTTACTGTTCTTTTCTTTGTTTTTCTTTGTTTATTTAGAAAACTGTATTGTAGCAACTCTGCTCAGCCCTGCACTGAGTAGACTGTCTTCCCTTCCCCACTCACACAGCTGGGAGCTGAAGGATGTTTCTTCTGGCTAATCCTGCATACAGGGTGCCTGCTGATGACAGCAGTCAGCACTGCCACATACCTACCTGAAAAAGAGAGGCAATTTAGGAAACAAGCATGCTAAAAAAAAAACCTGTTTCTTCTGAGCATCTGAAATAAAAGCCACATTGGGATAAATACAAATGAATCTATATATTAGATGTATACAAAAATATATATACACTACATTACATCAGTGTTTTTTAAGCAGTAAACAACAAATAGATAAGGAAATAATTTTGACAGTCTGGCATCCTGCCTGGCAGGTAGGGAAACACAGTGTCAGGTCAAAAGAGACCATGGCTGAGAAAGCAGTGATAAAGAAAACAGAATCACTGTATTTCTTATAAAATGATGGCCCAGCATTTGGTACCTGATAACTGAAGCCAGGGTAGTTTGGTAGATTTTTGTCACCATGGTGGTCTCCTTTACTGGACCACATCATGTGTGGAATTTTCAGTTAGCAGTGAGAAATGTTTGCAGATTAATTTCTTTTGTTTTAGGAGGCTGACATAGGCAATATATGCATGATATATTATTATATATATTATATTATTATGCATATATTTATTATTATTATGCATTATAATAAGCAATAACAGACTGTTACAAATGATTCTAACAGTTCAAGTTGGAGGAACAGAAAGCTAGCAGGACTGATCCACTTCTAGAGAAGATGTTGGTAGGAGTTGGTTCCTTTTCACTAGAAACATGGGCTTAACAAGTTCCTTGTCTGCAGGTCCAATTTGCCACTGAGAGCTTAATTAGCATTTCTCAGCAAGGGGGAAACATTCTGTTTAACAGAACTCCCAGGCTTTGGCAGAGGCTTCCAAGTGCTCTCTTCACAATATGATGCTTGGTTATTTTTAAATTCCTTGCAAAATTCACAGATGAGTTTTCATTCAGAGTGAAATTCACCACTAACAAAAAAAAACCAACAAAAAACCATCACCAGAGTGATGCATTTTGAAGGAAATAATATATTATGAAGCATTTGTGATCAAGTTGAAGAGTCCTTACTGCATAGGGAAGCCTTCTCAGACCAGGACCTAAGCAAGATGTTCATGTCTAGATGATCTTCTAGGTCCCTTCCAACCCNGAGGCAATTTAGGAAACAAGCATGCTAAAAAAAAAACCTGTTTCTTCTGAGCATCTGAAATAAAAGCCACATTGGGATAAATACAAATGAATCTATATATTAGATGTATACAAAAATATATATACACTACATTACATCAGTGTTTTTTAAGCAGTAAACAACAAATAGATAAGGAAATAATTTTGACAGTCTGGCATCCTGCCTGGCAGGTAGGGAAACACAGTGTCAGGTCAAAAGAGACCATGGCTGAGAAAGCAGTGATAAAGAAAACAGAATCACTGTATTTCTTATAAAATGATGGCCCAGCATTTGGTACCTGATAACTGAAGCCAGGGTAGTTTGGTAGATTTTTGTCACCATGGTGGTCTCCTTTACTGGACCACATCATGTGTGGAATTTTCAGTTAGCAGTGAGAAATGTTTGCAGATTAATTTCTTTTGTTTTAGGAGGCTGACATAGGCAATATATGCATGATATATTATTATATATATTATATTATTATGCATATATTTATTATTATTATGCATTATAATAAGCAATAACAGACTGTTACAAATGATTCTAACAGTTCAAGTTGGAGGAACAGAAAGCTAGCAGGACTGATCCACTTCTAGAGAAGATGTTGGTAGGAGTTGGTTCCTTTTCACTAGAAACATGGGCTTAACAAGTTCCTTGTCTGCAGGTCCAATTTGCCACTGAGAGCTTAATTAGCATTTCTCAGCAAGGGGGAAACATTCTGTTTAACAGAACTCCCAGGCTTTGGCAGAGGCTTCCAAGTGCTCTCTTCACAATATGATGCTTGGTTATTTTTAAATTCCTTGCAAAATTCACAGATGAGTTTTCATTCAGAGTGAAATTCACCACTAACAAAAAAAAACCAACAAAAAACCATCACCAGAGTGATGCATTTTGAAGGAAATAATATATTATGAAGCATTTGTGATCAAGTTGAAGAGTCCTTACTGCATAGGGAAGCCTTCTCAGACCAGGACCTAAGCAAGATGTTCATGTCTAGATGATCTTCTAGGTCCCTTCCAACCCCTAATATCTATGAATATATGAAACTATGTCAGTTTTAAGCCTGTTACTTAAAAACTTTTAAGGAAGGAAAGAAAAAACAAAGAAGAAAATAAAAGAAAGTGGTTATTATATATTTCAAAATCATCATTCCATCATACACTGGAAAATCATCATTCTACCAACATCAGTAATAATATCTAGTGACATACTTGTATAAATCTGCATAAAGCACTTGTCATTTTTGTGTTGTAATAAAATAAGAAAGATGTTTATCTCTATTTCTGAAAAAATCTGGCAATAATATGTGCTACACATTAATATTTAGCAGAGGAAAATAACAGTTACACCCATACTTAATTTTTAATCTGAGATTTTGGGTAATCTTAACTTTCCTGGCAGTATTAAGAGGAATAATTCCATAACTCAACAGTGAATAGAACTGCAAATAAATCTTAAGTAAATAGAGCTGACTTATCTCTTGCAAGGATCAGAGAAGGAGAGGCTGAGGGTATGCAGGCTGCATGTGAAAACCTACAGAAAACAGAGATAAAAAAAGAGATATAGGAGCAGTCTCAAGCACTTTGAATGGGACTGAGCCAGAAGATGTTCTCCAGAGTCAGAGCTCAAGCTGTCTGGCTGTGAGATGGGAATCCCTTCTGCAGTCCAGCAGTGAGGATGGCCTACCCAGCAGGCCAGGATTTTCATACCCAAAAAGGAGCCATGCCATCCAGAGGCAGGGCCCCTCCTGGCTTGCTGGACCAGCCTAGAAATGGGACAAAGTGGGACAAGGGAGATTTCACCCCTGCAATGAGCACAGGCTTGATGCCAGCTCTGCAGCATCAAGATGTTTGTTCTACAGACCTGCTCCTGTTTGTTCACAGGATTGCTCATGTGAACACAGCCCCAGTGCCACCAGCAGCTGCAATTGGCAGGTGCTGATTCCCTCTCTGTCCCCACATTTTCCTTGTCCATAAAACTAGCGGAAGAGATAAGGGGGACTCACCTCTACAGAAGACCAGAGTGAACACAGAACAAGGCAAATTAAGGTTTAGCAAACTGGGCTTACACAAAACAAGACACCCTGGAGCTGATGCTACCAGTGCTGAAGACAGAATAGGAAACCAACTATTAAATTAGCTCTATTATAATTGACTCCATGAGACTTTAATCTGCTTTTCCTGGATGTTACAATGGGAATGTTACAAAGCTGTAATGTTAGTTCATTGAAAATCAAAGGCAGCTGCTCACTTAAAACTTGACAGTGGTTGAAAATTCTAGAGTGAGTGGAGCAATGAGCACAACTGGAAGACTAAGACGTTACTTTGGTTGTCCAACACACCTTTAGCTCTTTTCAATCTTCATTAATTTTCTTCTCTGCAGATGCTTTTTCACTCTGTCATCTTCCCCTGAATTCTCCTCACTGTGGCAACAGCTTTCTGGGTTTGATGTACATGAATGACACACTGACTTTCTCACAACTACCTAATTAACAGTTCACAGAGTCTCTTTCTCTTACTGATTCTTGGTATTTTGTTACATTTTAGGTATTATTATTATTATTATTAACTAGTATTAGTATTATAGGTATTATTACAGCCTCCTCACACTTTACTGACACATTCAGCTCCATAGACACTCAGACTGGGAAGGGGAAAAGGGATGCATACATCTTTTTTTCCCTGTGAGCAGAAATTCAATTAAGTTTACTGTGTGCATTTCACACATTTTGCATATGCATGTATGTGCATGGGATAGAAAAAGTATGTCTATTTTCTCTATTACAGCATTATTTATTGCACTGCATTAGCATATTTACTGTTGTGTTTTGCATAGACTCACTCTGTTTACTGCACACATGCTTTAAATTTATGTGCTATACCTAACAAACAACACACATGTATTTGACACACTCTAGGAGTGGAAGAACTGCAGCTTCTATATTATTTGACATATCACATTATAATTTACCATTCCCCTTTGGTTACAATTCTGCCAGACTTGAACTCTTTGCACTGAATTTTGATTTAATATGTCCCTGATTACGACTTAGCTTCTTTGGAGAGTTTGAGCAAAGGTGATTTAGCCATTTTTAAGAACAAAAAGAAGAACAACCAGCTTAACCTATGCTGAAAATTGTTCATCTTCTGAATATCTCCAGCAACAGACTGGAGAAGAAATTTAGAGAAGAGCAAATACTCCAAACAGGAGAAGGGTCACCCACTATTTTCTGGGGAAAATATATCTGGATTGGCCAAGCCTTTATTTCTGAAATAGAGATATATGTTTCTCTGTCATGAACATGGCTCAGATGTGGTCTCTGAATGGTGCTATCCAAACACTTGGCTCTCAAAGGATAATATTCAATAATAAAGTCACATTTTAAGAAGAATTTTACTTGGATTTTATGGCCCACTTCATCTTGACTGGCAATGAACACACTCCTGTCAGTTTTGGGCTGGATTCCTGTTGAAAGTTGAGGTTAATTCAAAATTCCAAAGCTTTTCAAAGCCTGTTTGCCCATGTAAAAGTGTTCACTTAGAGAGCCTGTCTGGCATAATGCTGTAATCACAGGGTGCTCAACATGAACATCAGGTACCTCTGAATGAAGCTTTTTCTTTTTTTTTTTTTCTTGTTACCCTTGGCTCATCACTCTGTAAACTCCTGATCATTTTTGCCTCCCTCTTCTTGCTCTGTTGATGAGAAAGTTGGTCTAACAATAACAGTTTTTTCTCTTTCCTCTTTCACTACCCATCCTTGCCTTCTGTTCCAGCAGAGAGGAGGGTACCAAGCCTCAGCCTGAAAAAAACAACCAACCAAAAGCAATGTATCAATGCCTTATATTCTACATTTTTTCAGCAAGATAATTGTTTGTTTTAGATATACCAGGAGAGCCTGAAAACCTAGGTGCTCCAATGTATTTCTGAATTATTTCTTATTTGAAAGATAAATACTAATCACAGTCACCAAATTCACAACAGCTTTTTTACTTTGGTCTTTAAAATCAATTTGGAGTTTTAAAATATATTTAGGGTAGGTTCCTTATCTAAGAGCCTTGAACCACTATTCCAATTAAGGAGAGAAGATAGGTGGCTGTGCCTCCTCTGGCCCCCTGCCACCTTGCTTGTGAGAGGGCCCACTCAGGCCTGCAGTGACCTGGGCCCAGCTTGGTAACCAACATGGACTTCACCTCCTTTGATTTCATCCCAGAACAATATTCTACACTGGCATCTCAGCTGAGCATTCTGCCTTGGGTCATCTGCTGCTCTCACAAGGAGCTGGGGCCTGGAAGTCCTCCCTGGCTGGCTGGCTAACACAGACACTATTGAGCCTGGATTTTAGCTGCAAGACTTGGCAGCCTGAATGGCACCCTTTGAGATGAATAAACCACCATCCCTTTTCTGCTTGCACGTGCTGAAGGACAACTTGTGGTGGGCTTCTGCTTCTGTCAGTTGTTCACCCAGGAGCCTTTACTGATAGTGGGTGGGAATGGTTTGTGCATCAGAGCCAACTAAGAGGAAATTATTTTGGGGGAGGTGTCTTGCAGCAAGCCAAGCATCCAGCGTCTTTACCCAGCACAGCAGTTTGTGGCCTCTCTGACTGCACCTCAGAGGCTGCTGGAGGCCATGTAGACACCAGTAGATGTTCCTCAGCTGCACCTACAGCTGAGCTGTGCTCACATTTAGTTTGCACGTTCAAGCTCTTCCATTACCATGAGCATCAGATGCATGTATTTGTTGTTTTCTATTTCAAGTTTTTCTGGGGTATGGTGAAGTCATCCGACTCTTTGCATCTTAGCTACTACCTACTTCTCTAACTCTGGCAAAAAAGATAGATCTGAATTAGCTAGAGGGGAATTTTTTTTACGACCATGCACTGAATTTTTAACATAGAACATCAAAGGAGAGCAGATGCCTTTTACAGAATAGGAAAATAAGGCAGAGTGGCATCATTTTGCCTGGAGGCATCAAAGACAAAGCAGGAGCAGAGCCATGTTGCCAGAAGAGTAGTTTTTTGGCTTTCTCAGCTGGGTAACAGTTGTCCTCAGATAGTGGGCACAGTCTGGAAAGCAATGTAATTTTTCTTTTCANTGTTGATGAGAAAGTTGGTCTAACAATAACAGTTTTTTCTCTTTCCTCTTTCACTACCCATCCTTGCCTTCTGTTCCAGCAGAGAGGAGGGTACCAAGCCTCAGCCTGAAAAAAACAACCAACCAAAAGCAATGTATCAATGCCTTATATTCTACATTTTTTCAGCAAGATAATTGTTTGTTTTAGATATACCAGGAGAGCCTGAAAACCTAGGTGCTCCAATGTATTTCTGAATTATTTCTTATTTGAAAGATAAATACTAATCACAGTCACCAAATTCACAACAGCTTTTTTACTTTGGTCTTTAAAATCAATTTGGAGTTTTAAAATATATTTAGGGTAGGTTCCTTATCTAAGAGCCTTGAACCACTATTCCAATTAAGGAGAGAAGATAGGGCAATTTTGCAGTATGTCAAAGGCTGATGAAAGAAGAAAGCAAACTGTTCTCCACATCTGCAGTGGATAGGAAAAGAAAGGACTGAAATGGAGACAGAAAAAAATTCCTTTAGGCATTAGGATTTTCTAATCATCCTATGGAGAGTGAGGCACTAAAACAGATTGCCTGGGCTCAGAGTGGAGTCTCCACTACCAAAAAAAAGTCTTCCAGAACTTGTGCTTTATAAAGTGAACACAATGATCTGTGACCTTAACACAGCAGCAAAAGGGCCTGTTATGAAAATATTTCTCTGGCATAAGACAACCACAATGTGCTCATGCAAACAGATCCTAAAGGATCTGGAACTTGCCAGCTGGGAGGAAACCACTTCTGGGACCCAAGACAACTCTCATTCCATTGTAAAGGAGAAGTATCTGGAAAAAAAAACAAACCAACAAATGCTGTCTTCTGATAGTGCTCCCTACGTGGCACTCTACCAAGCTGGATTTGTGTTTTTTTTCCCAGATAAAGCAGCAAAGAGCACTGGCTGTGCCTCCTCTGGCCCCCTGCCACCTTGCTTGTGAGAGGGCCCACTCAGGCCTGCAGTGACCTGGGCCCAGCTTGGTAACCAACATGGACTTCACCTCCTTTGATTTCATCCCAGAACAATATTCTACACTGGCATCTCAGCTGAGCATTCTGCCTTGGGTCATCTGCTGCTCTCACAAGGAGCTGGGGCCTGGAAGTCCTCCCTGGCTGGCTGGCTAACACAGACACTATTGAGCCTGGATTTTAGCTGCAAGACTTGGCAGCCTGAATGGCACCCTTTGAGATGAATAAACCACCATCCCTTTTCTGCTTGCACGTGCTGAAGGACAACTTGTGGTGGGCTTCTGCTTCTGTCAGTTGTTCACCCAGGAGCCTTTACTGATAGTGGGTGGGAATGGTTTGTGCATCAGAGCCAACTAAGAGGAAATTATTTTGGGGGAGGTGTCTTGCAGCAAGCCAAGCATCCAGCGTCTTTACCCAGCACAGCAGTTTGTGGCCTCTCTGACTGCACCTCAGAGGCTGCTGGAGGCCATGTAGACACCAGTAGATGTTCCTCAGCTGCACCTACAGCTGAGCTGTGCTCACATTTAGTTTGCACGTTCAAGCTCTTCCATTACCATGAGCATCAGATGCATGTATTTGTTGTTTTCTATTTCAAGTTTTTCTGGGGTATGGTGAAGTCATCCGACTCTTTGCATCTTAGCTACTACCTACTTCTCTAACTCTGGCAAAAAAGATAGATCTGAATTAGCTAGAGGGGAATTTTTTTTACGACCATGCACTGAATTTTTAACATAGAACATCAAAGGAGAGCAGATGCCTTTTACAGAATAGGAAAATAAGGCAGAGTGGCATCATTTTGCCTGGAGGCATCAAAGACAAAGCAGGAGCAGAGCCATGTTGCCAGAAGAGTAGTTTTTTGGCTTTCTCAGCTGGGTAACAGTTGTCCTCAGATAGTGGGCACAGTCTGGAAAGCAATGTAATTTTTCTTTTCAGCTGACCCTTACTATAGTGATACTTCAGACTTTCCAAAAAACACATTAACTGCTTCAGTAGAAGTACATACAACTAATTTCCTTTCCAGTTCTCTTACCTATGGGTCTCCAATCCGAGGTTCACACCTTCTGTTGGCAAACACTGGCACAGCTCCAAATCCTGACAGTGCAAGGAGCTTTTGATGGGGGAGCACTGGTTGGAAAAGGGAATGTATCAAACAAGGACTTTCCAGGATAGCTTCCCATTGCCAGGCAACATGAAATGCTGGACATGTCATGCCCATGTCAGTCTTGTACTGCTGATGGACATTATCAGCTCCTTCTGAATGCAGCATTATTTGCGAGTGAGAGCCTTTCTGAAAACACAAGCTCAACTTTGACTCTCTGCCATCAGGCTAAGAGTGAACCCTGGTGTGCCAGCTGAGAACAGGCATTCCAACTCCCAGCACTCACTGCCATGGTGGAGCTGGGCCACATCCTGCTCCCAGGGGGGAATCCAGATCCAGCCACTGTTTGACTCTGGATGTCCTGCTTCAAGAAATGCTCCCCAGTGCTGCTCTCAGGGGAACAGTTTGAGATCTTTACAAAATGACTGGATCAGCTTCAGCAATTTTCAAATGTCCACTAGCACTGAAAGAACAGAAGATGATTTGAGAGGGTAAAAGAGGCTTAATTAAAAATAAATCAATAAATAAATAAAGTAGCATGTAGTTCCTTACAGCAACTAGCCTGGAAGTCAGTAATGAATAGTAAATAAACATACCACGGGCAGAGTATTTGCAGCACTGCCACTCTACTTTTTATGTGGTGCTTTCCATCTGAAAAAAAAAAGAAAAATCATCCCTTTGCATTAAAATTAGTATATTCTATTGCTGTTTCACACCTGGGTAGCATCCATTGCCACCAGAAATTAAAAGATTCTTCGTGTGGCAAAAAGTTATCAGTATACTATTTTAATTTGGTATTGTCTAAATCTATACAGGTTACAACCTCTGAGGCTACCCTGGCTATTACACTTAATGGGATTTAGTGGGAGCTGCAGAGCTGACTCCATGCCTTTAGAAAGTTCCTCCCATCCATCAGAATACCTTTCTCCTTCTGCCCCTCATTTCTTTTCACTTCCTAGCAAAAGACAAATCTTCATTATTAACATTTTATTACTAACTCAGAGATGCTCCACGCTAAAGGACTGAGATTTCACCCCTCCCTTGTTTCAGAATCCCAGCAAAGCAAGGGCTGTTTCACATCTGCAGCAAGATCAGGGACTTCTTGCATGAGCAGGGGAACACTCAATCTCCCTTAAGCACTGGAAAACAAATTTATCACATGAGTGTTCCTTCAAGTAATGCACATGTCAAGGGAGCACTTTTAAACACTGAGTCCCAGACTGTAATACTCATCATAAGTCTTATTAGACAGTTTCTGAATGAAGTCTAAGAATCATTCAGCTTTTGATGTGGCATCTACTGCAATAAATTTCCTTATTTAGCACTGGTGCAGTGACTTGTCTGTCTTCTGTGCATGTAATGCTTTTGCCCTTGCCACATTCATCTTGTTCCAGCATGCTGAAGTCACAGAGCTCTGTGTGTACAGCAAAGGTTGACCCAACAGCCCAGGCAGCCTATGTGCTTGTTTGACAGAGCCAAATCCTCACCACCAGTGTGACAGATACTGCCCACACAGCCCAGATCGTTCAGCTGGGTGCTGTAGCTGAGTCACACTTGCTCACACCAGTCAGGCTGCCTCTGGCATTGATGGATTTGGAAGCAGAGCCACAGGGAACTGTCCCCTCCCTGGCCAGAGAAGACAAGCATAGCAAATGTAACACTTGGCTGCCTCTCCTCTGCCTTCATACAGACTTGGTGAACTCCAGAGCATCCCTCCTTCCACTCAGTCCTGCTCTGTTTGTGCTTTGTGACAGCTTAGCCAAGACACAGGGCCCCAGAAGGGCTCTGACAGCACAGCCAGGCTGGGGAGCAACTCACCTGCAGGTCCTCCCCCTCTTCTGGCTGTTTGCACTCACCTGGCTGCCACAGCTTGGCCCAAAACAGCACACTGTGAGCTGGATTTTCTGAAATAAGCCAGTGTAAAAGGTTTGGGGAGAACAATGTTTTAACATGGGCTCTTTTAGCTCTTTTTGTGTTGCTGTTGAAACTCCTGGTGACTCAACTCCCATCCATTTCTCAGTATACTGTTAACAACCACATTGAACATATCACTTTCAAGGTGCTTTAAGCATGTTCACATGTTCTCAACAGCAAAGGGATGGAAATTATACTCAATTGCAAACAGTAAACCCCAAATATGGATATTTCTACTAAGTTGGTGTATATTTGTATTGTGGTTTCTCAACAAATCAGGTCCAGCCACCAGTTCTCTGTAGAAGTATTACCAAATTATGTGCTCACGTTGTGTACACTCAAAGGATTATGTATCATGTACTACCAAATTAAAACACTGGGTATTGTGCACTACAGTGCAATTCTATTTATTTAATGTGTATAATGAGAAAAGGTGCAGTTTAAATTCAAATTGAATGAAGTGCAAAAGAATGTGCTGGTGTGCTGGCATGATGGAATACTTTAATAGTAATGAATCAAATGAGAAACAAGAGAATTGCTGCATTTATACATTTAACAAGTTTAACCACACACAAAGCAAACTGTCACTGCCTTTTACTCTTTATCTTCAACAATTAGCAGAGCTAATGACTTCTTTTGCTTTCTCTATGAGACAAGATGTGATTCAACCCTCACTGGAAAACAGTTCACACAATACAAGAAAATGCACAAAGGGGAAGGTGATCTTTTTTTTTTAATCTCCTCATGTTTATCTAGAGTTATTCTTCTCAAGCCCAGTCAAGCAGTGTGGCATATCTCATTATCTGGAAACAGCTTCAGAGGTCTGAACACAACTGGAGCTTTCATTCTGGCTTTCAAAGGTATCTTTTCATGACTGTCCCTGTAATGTCTGAGAATTACACAGATCTCTTTATGGAAACATAAGCAAGGAGCACTGGGGGTTTACAAAGACCAAGTCCATGAGAAAAAAACATATAAATTAGACAGAATTACAAAATGAATGAGAGCAGGGAGACCAGCAGGCATCAAAGAGCTGGGAGTCAGGAAAGCATTTGATAAAGTGCCTCTCAAAATATTATCTCCCATTGGCTTAGACATAAATACTGTCACAGGAACTGTCTGAAGGACTGCAAGCAAGGAATAATAATAGACTGGGGGGTTGCATCTCATGTGTTCCCTATAGGGACAACATGTAGCAGCTCTCTTCACACAGCATCTCTGCTTGTGATGTGTGAGGGGGAAAAACCAGCTGGTTAATAAAACATGTAGATAACATTAAGCTGAGAGGAGAGGGTAGGGGAACACAGCTGAGAGCAAGAGAAATAATACAATGAGCCCTAGAGAGCTTAGAAATATGGGGATGAAAGAAGTGAGATGCAGCTCTTGGATAACAGTACACTGGTTTCTCAGATGGGAAACAGCATCCACTGGAGGGAAAAGTGTGGAGGGCAGTAATGCCCAAGGAAGGCTAGAAGGAAGCCAGGGATGCACTTGCAAGTTGGCAGAATAAACCAGGCTGTTATCATTTCGTGGCACTGCCCTTGCAGAGTGGGGAGCAGAGACTGGAAGTCTCCAGCTGTGGAGAGGGGAGGCTGGAAATATTGACCCTGGCTCTCACTTGCACCAGTGCCTGTTGCCTCCAGGCTTCACTGGCTGCAAGAAAATTCCTCCTGGTGCAAATGCAGGTAAACAGAGCTCTCCTACTTCTATCTAATTCACTCATTCCTCACATTTTGATCTGAGGCACTGAACATGCAACCTCACCCACGGTGCTCTAAGTACTACTCTGCTAGAAACTCTGCATTTAGGCTGGTATGAGACCAAAATAAAATGTACTGGGTTCATTTGAGGACAATTCATCACTAGAAAACTGTTGACAATTAACAAATCATTATACATAGGTCAAAAATGGTGAGAGATCCAGGGGCTAATTTATGTGTGTGGGTTTTGGGGGGAGTAGAAGAACTATCATCACAGGGACATGTGATGTGGGCATAGCAGGGGGGTGGAGAATCCCCAAAAAGCAAAATGTTTTGTGCAGGTGAACTATGAGTATTGTGAAAGCAACCTCAGCAGTGAGCTCATGCAAAAAAACCTAAAACTGGAGTTGTCAACTGTTTCCATTCCTCTGAAAGAGACAGATTCAAGATACCTGAAACAAGATGAGGATCTGCTTCAATAGGTCTTTTCCCACCCATAGGCTGTGTGAAACTAAAGATGGCACAAGCAGCTTTCTCTAAAGAAATGAGAGCATTACATTTCCAAGCCTTTGATGTTCTCAGACTCTTATCAGGGTTTGCTTGTGTTTTGCAGGACCCCCAAAGCAGATACTGCAGTAAACATCATCTCTTCCCTAAAAAAAAAAACCCAAAAAGCTGAAGGAAAGCCCCAACTGTGCCTGTACCTTGATGCTGAATTTTGGTAGTCCTTATCAGCAGAATCTGTCCTTCCATGATTCTCCAGTATCCAAGGCTCTGGATCTTCTGGGCTGAAGCAGTTGTGGTGTTGTTCTGACACCAGCACTGAAAAGCTAAGGTTTCTTGACAGAGCAGTGTTCCACTTTGGTGTTTCAGTAATATCTTTGGGCTGAGCTGATAAGCAAGCAAATGACAGAGACACTGAGTTATGCAATATTAACAGAAAGACGAATTAAAATACTTTTTTCTCTTTTTTTGGTAACAAAAAATGGAACATTTAATTTCGTCTTTGCATCTCATTGCAAAGCAATGCTTAGCAAATGCTCCTCTCAAAGTGGTAAACCTATGGCTATAAAACAGAGCACAGCTGGTAAACTGAGTATTTTCTTACTGACATGCAGATTTATTACCTCATTGGAATTACCTTAGGTAACAAAAACCAATAAATTATGCCATCAGTGGCATAACTGTCATCCTGCAAATCCAGTGCTGTCAGACAGAACAGCATCAGCTCTGAGTAGATAATGAATGTGGCAAGGCCCCTTCCAATCACAAAATGGAAGTGGCAACTTCTCCTCATCTCCTTTTTGTTCTTTTCAAATAGAAATGTTCAAGAGGGACTGTTGAGGATTCCCCATCCTGAAGAAGACAGGGAGAACCAGACAGAGAGAACATTCCCAATGATGCTGTCTTTCAGCAGGAAAACTCCCTGTATCTCTATCATCAAAGTCTCTCCAACAAACTCAAGTCTCTGCAACAATCTCAGTGCCTGTTTCTCAGACTGAGATGTGCTTCAATATTTGATGCTGAGCAGTGTATGAGACTCACTCCACTGGGCAGTCTCTCTCTAACCAGACCTGGTGGGGCAGCCTGAATTCTGGGGAGGAGATGCATCCATCTGCAATGACAGGAGCTCAGATCAGCTTTGCTTGAGTGAGTGTCTGGGTCAGCCATCATCACTGCAATGCAGATGAGCCTCACCAGATCCCTCAGAATGTTGTCTTTAGTGGTTTGGGTTGCTTTTTTTTTTTCCATTTAAGGTTTCTTTTTTAATTATAAAACCCAGATCATCAGAAATTCCAAGGTCCCTTCTCCCTGTTCATCTCAGATCCTCAGATACACTTCCAGTGTCATTTGTCAGGTACCCAGGGAAGCACTGCTCCAGCCCTGGGATGATGCTGGTTCCAATTTAAGCCTGGCTTAGGTGAGATTTAGTGGCAGGTAACACACAGGGATGAGGTGAAACACTCCAGCACATGAGCCAGAGAGAGAGCTGTGGATGGAGCAGATCTGAACAGAGTGTGGCTGTGGGTGAGGATGAACCCACCTAGGAAACACCAAGGAGCAGCCTCTGGGCTTTTGGTAATGAAGAGTGAGCATGAGGGCCAATGAGCTCACTAAGCCAGGAACTGGAAGCACTGGGATTTGTTTTTCTGGGCTGGAGCCTTTGCTAGATCAAACACAGAGAGCAGCAGAACTGGCAGCCACGGGGTGAACAGACTGTGTGGAAGCTGCTTTCACTGATGTGTCAACGTGCCAGTCTGTTCCCCAGATCTGAGTGCTGCTTGCCTTTGCTGGTGACAGAAGCTGGCATCCTTACAGGGGCTTTTGGGGATCATCTAGGAGGGGCCCTGACACTGTTGAAATTCAGTGAGATCAAATGACTGATTCCCTTATGCTCCTTTGGAAACTCCTGTCTAAACAGTGGCAGCACTCCACAGACACCCAGCAGGGAACAATGCTGTAGGGGAAGCCTCCAGGAGGGCATGCTCTTGGGCAGATAAAATCTCTCCTGTGACACTCTCAACTCTGGGGAAACCCCATCTCTATCAGTCATTACATTGTCTTAAGCAGCAGACCCTGGGGCACCATCTCTGCCCTGTTCCCCTTGTTTTTGGTGCCATTTCTCTGTGTCGTGCCATAGCAAAGGACACCCAAACCCCAACACTGGTCGTGGAATGTTTAGAAAGTTCTTGTAAGGGAGAGGAGTCTCTTGAGTTCCAGTTCCTGCGAAGAGAGAGGAGTAAAGGGTAAAGTCTCTCCTATAAAGAGAGAGGAGTCTCTGGAGTTCAAACTCACCACATGCAAATCAGGGCAATGATTTTAATGACAGTTTTCTACCTAGGGGGCTGGATTAACTTCCAGGCAATCGTGTGAAGGAGAGAAGGGGGTCTGTCAACAAATCCCACTGAAATGCTTCATTGTTCAGTAACACACAGGAGGGAAGGGCTTGAGGCTAGTGGAGCTCACACTCCACAGGGTGAAACAACAGAGAGCTGCTGCTTTCCACACACCTGCCTCATGTCGTGTGTATAAATACACCCACTGGAAGAAGCAATGGGGAGGACAGACAGACAGATATGTGCACACATACAGAGGGAGGTCACATCAGCCCCCTTTCCATAGAAAATCAGGCCATTAAAGCATTTTTACCACTTTTTCCCTTCAGGCAGCTGTTTATGGCAGAGGTCACAAGCTGATTTCAGTCAGCATCGTTTTCTAGCAGCTGGAGTGAAATCCATCTCAAGCCATCAATACATTTGAGATGATTGACACTGCCTGTTTGGGAAAAGAGCATCACCCTCTCTCAGCTCTAGGGCAGACAAGTGCTGATAAAAAAAAGCTGCAGCTGCTGCCCCCTCCCAACCTCTTCATTACAATGCTTCAGCAGGGCTCAGTGTTTTGATTTGGTTCAATAAACAGGAATGAAACATTTCCACAGGAGAATGTCCAAGCGTTTTGTTTGGGTCAAATGAAACATCTTGACCTTTCCCAATACCCTGAGCAGCTGAATTAATGAAGCCTGGTTTCTAATTACTTTTTGCCTTCATTCTGCTTCCTCATCCCCCTGCCCTGGCATCATGTGGGTTCTCTGATGGCTAATAAATGGAAGGAAGGACATACCAACCTTTTCTTTAATACTCACAGTATCTCTCACTGTCAGGTTTCAGAAATCCCTGTGCCAACCTGGGAGGGAGAAACTGGGTCCACATAATGTAAAGTTATTAAGGTCAGGGAAATGGGTGTCTATGCACAAACACCAGTAGTTAGGTACCACAAGAATGAAACTCCATTTATTTCCCCCCCTCACACTCACACCAAAATGTCAGTGTTTTCATTTCTCTCATTGTGCAGACCTAAGCCAAATGCCAAAATATCAGAATTGCCCCCTGACTAGAAACTCCAGTCATTATTGTGTCTCAAGAGCTGTGCTGCATTCTCCTTTTGTCACAGGATGCTGAGCAACCCTCCCAGAATGCTTGGCATTGCTGCTCTGGGCTCTGTTGAAGGAGCTAAAGAGCACTGCAAAGCAGCTGACTGACATCATACATGCAGGGAGCAAAATCAGTTGGTATGGACCTGTAAGGGATGTTGGCACAGACCTTGCTTTGTCTACTCTAAAACTCAAAAAATCTATGATGTGACTACTCAAATACAGTTTTAGAAGAGAGATACAGCAAAACAATAAACAGGGATTGATCTGTTTTCAGTTAACCCTCCCACCTGTTTCCATGGCCAGGCACATCTCTGGGTGACTTGATTTCATTTTCCAGGAAGATGTCATTCTCCCAGATCTTCAGTGATTCCTTCTTGGCATGTCTCCTTAGAAAAAAATCACATGCTATTAGAGGGAAAATGGTTTTGAAGCTTGTGACCATCACACCAGCTAGTCTAACTTGTACTTTAAAACAAAAAAAAACCTTATTCCATATCTCGATCAATGTGCCAAAGGAACTTCAAAAGTTTTACAGTTTTGGTAACCTATAATATTGATTTTATGAGCCAAACAGGATGAAGTCCTTGTGAACTGCAGTCTTTCCAAAGTGGTCCTATATTCACTGAGTCTTAAAATCAGCTGTTTGCTATTAGTTAATATTTCTGGAAGACAGATCTTAAACCAATCTTAAACTTGTTTGTATAGCCCCAGAGATCACATCCTTCTCCAGAATAAATGAGGAGGTCTACTGCCATCTCTGTTGTTTGACTGCTGCCAAATCAGTGCTTCTGAGAAGTGAACTTGTGGCTGCAACACCAACTAGATTCGTGAGCATGAGCTTTGCAATGTGAATATTTTTGAAAATAAAGAACTACCATCTCAATGCTAAAATAATATAACTTTGGTCTGGGTTGGGGAACTAATAAAGGAAATTTTGCAACGTAAAATCCAATAGTACCACAATGCACTTATAAACAGAACTAGTCTGGGTTAAAAGACATCCCAAATGCTAAACAAATACTTCTTCACATATAAACAAGGACAAGAATTAAACATAGGGAGTCATGAATTCCACTTCAAGGAAATATGGTCTAGCTAATGGACAGCAGGGCAAGGGAGGTTCTCCTCCCCCTCTACTCTGCACTACTGAGACCCCACCTGCAATCCTNCAGGACAAGAGGCAATGGGAGTCAGTTGGAGCACAAGAGGTTGAGGGCAAACACAAGGAACAACTTGTTGCCAGTGAGGGTGGCAGAGGCTGGCAGGGGCTGCCCAGGGAGGTTGTGGAGTCTCCTGCTCTGGAGACATTCCAGCCCCCCCTGGATCTGTTCCTGGGTGACTTGGTCTAGGTGCCCCTGCTCAGGCAGGGGGGTTGCACTAGATGATCTTCTAGCTCCCTTCCAACCCCTGACATTCTGTGTGTAATCAGTGTGATAAGGAGGCAGAGGAAGCAGGCAGCCATAGCATGGTCAGAGGGATCAATTGAGTTGAGCAGTCAGTTGATTAGGAAACAACTAGTGAGAGCAAGGTGAATTTTCTCCCTGAAGTGATGCCAACCATCTGGAGTGTTCAGCTGAACTGAGCAGTCAGTCAGCAATCCATGAACCTGAGTCGCCCTGTAGGTGAAGGCAGATATATAGGATTTAATATATATATAGTATTTAATATATATGACAGTCTCCTTATGCATGGTGCTCCAAGAGCTGCTCTGTATGTAAGAAAGTATCAGCCAAATTTGTAAATAATAATAAAAACAACTCAAAATGCTGAGCAATAGTGTGATCACTATATTCAAGCAAAATACTTTTAGATAACACAGATGACTCCTTTATTTTGCAACTCATCTGTCCTTAGATTACATTCGTGTTTCAAATGGAAATATCAGATGTTTTTCTATGGTCTAGTAGTGAGTCATAAACTAATGTAAGACTAGGCTTT